>JAGFPH010012569.1:0-19953 GCA_018207615.1 Philaenus spumarius | reverse complement strand
GGGTTTTGGGGTGTCAAAGTTACTAAAAATCACCACATTTAACTTTGATTTGTCTTTCCGTGCAAAGCCGGATTTTGCCAGCTAGTATAGGCCTACTATATTACAATATAAACTAGTAGTGTACCCCAGTTCGCTGCGGTAGACTTTTACACATTAATAACTTAACTAAGGCTTTTATTTAATGCCCACACCTAACTGTTTCGTGTAGTTATTTATACGATAGTATTATTAACTCCTATGAAATCAAGTGTACATCCGTGAGTAACAATATAATACAACAGCTGATCTCAACCATCATCTTTAATACTTTAAAAAAGCCTAGCGTATACTATACTTTTGAGTTATGTTTACAAATCCAATCAATAATATAATGTCTTGTGAAGTTGATTTTTAAGTTGTGAGTTCCTTTTATATATTATATTGTAGGGATTATAGGCTACGTTAAAACTTTAACGGTTGCTTTAGGGTTATACAATAAATATAAGTACAATCTTGTGTTCAATATATATTCATTTATAACTTTAAGGCAGAGATTCAAATTCGTTTGGTTTCGGTAACATTCGTATATTTTCGTTTAACATACAAACATTGTTGCTTATTAATTTGTTCATTTTAATATTAATAACTTCTAAATAATTTGATATATCAATATTAAACACAAAGCAATTAAAATATAATATTTTAAAATTTATTTTGATATATAATAATGTATGTAAATATAAAATTTTAGCAAATAGTTTTATAAAATCATATATAATCTAAATAATCCTTATAGTTGTTCACATTTACCGAATCAAAAAACCCTCGAGAATAAAGGCAGCATAATTCCAATAGTGATAATTGTTTTAGTTATGATATAGTAAGAATTTTTCTTAGTTTTGTTTTTGCTATCACCTAACCTATAACAAAACATTTGGTTCTTGAATAGGCATAATTACCTGACTCTAAATTTGCCAATTTTGTTGCTATGGTAATAATTCTAAACGCTTTCAAATAACGTATGATGGTTCAGTATTGGCATAACCTAACATTGTGTTAAGCCTGTGATCAAAATTAGCTTTTTATGTAACATGTGACAATAGATGTTTGGGTAAAAAGGCAGTAAACCTTTTTCGTTTATTTTTTGTATGTTTTTATTTTGTTAAACTATCCTAAATAAACTTGGTTGCGAAAAATAGTTAGGTATTTATTTACTTTACCTTGTCAAACGAAACTACTATAAACACACAAACCTGAACTTTTTCTTAATAAATATAGTATTTATACACTTCACTGATACCGGGAAACCAATATTTAACCATATTCAACAGTTACAACATTAAAAACTTTCAAATCAAAAGTTCGTTATGGAAATTTACATTGTAAAGTGCCGACATCTTTTTCTTACCGTCCTGACAGCGTTGCCGGATTGTTTTTGTTCTTTTTGTGTAAAAACGAACAGTTAAGGCAACTCATTCTAATTATAAATAGTGTGATAATACGACGAAATATTATAATTATATAACTATTATAATCATACTGTTATCGGCAAAATACTGTGACTAAACAGTTTAGGTAAGTCCTCTAGTTTTTTTTTATTCTAATTATATAAAGTGATAATACGACGAAATATTATAATTATACAAATATTATAATCATACTGTTATCGGCAAAATACTGTGACTAAACAGTTTAGGTAAGTCCTCTAGTTTTTTTTTTTTTATTCTAATTATATAAAGTGATAATACGACGAAATATTATAATTATACAAATATTATAATCATACTGTTATCGGCAAAATACTGTAACTAAACAGTTTAGGTAAGTCCTCTAGTTTTTTTAATTTTTATTCTAATTATATAAAGTGATAATACGACGAAATATTATTTCTCAAATGAGGCAACCTTTACTATCTAGTTACCTTGATTTATACTCACCTTAATTAGTACAATAACCTATTGTTCGATTTGGACACGTTGATTAATTTCCATTTTAAATACGCAGTTAATCGGTACTTTCTATTGTTTGATGCATTTGTTTACGTAATTATGTTTGTTACATTATTTTCACATTTTCTTGCTTCGTGGATACTTTTGGGGTGCATATTGTTTAGTTTATTTAATTCTTACATGTTTGGTGTATGTGAAGTGATTTATTTTGTTATAATTACGTCAAATATCGCGGAAAAGTCGAAACTTAACCTATAAAATTTCAAGTTTTATTTCTTTCATAACTCCTACAAATATTATTTCCCGGGAAAATTTTTGTTGTTTCTACAATCAGTTAGATGTGTTCTTTCATGTTATATCAAATTCCCTTAGAAATCGTTTGACAAGGTAAACTACATTTTTACCAATAGTTAACTGATTCCAAATTGTCTAAGTTGGTTGATATGGTAATGAATGTAAATGCATTCAACGAATGTGTGTTGGTTCAGTATAGGCCTCACGTAGAATTGTGTTGCTAAGCTTTGATTCGTATCAGCTGTTTCATATTTTATAGGTCTGGGAGTGAACGGGGTTTTGTGACCATTTTCAACCCTTTAAATACACTGTGTGAAACATTCTTTCTTAGCTCATTTCTGCATAGAGTTATGAAAGTACCATGAACATTTCAAGACTCTAGCTATCATACTTTCTGGATGGACTTCTTTTTTTAGGCCTATATAGCCTATACGGATATATTTAAAACAGTAAAATGATACCATTTGTAACGGTAAAATGAAATCAGTTATAATGTTGCTATTGAATGAAATTGTTCGGTATTAAAAATAACTTAGCTTTTAATATAACCTCTAGCTTGTAGTTTGAAAGCCATCGTTAAAATAAAACGCTTGTTAATCGCCCTTTTTGTATGTATTATTAATAACGCTGATGTTTAGGATTATAGTAAATTAATGGATTTTGCGAGAAACTTTTCTTTTAACTTTAAAATTAAAACATGTACAAGAAAGAGACGCGAAACGAGGCCAAGGAAACCCAAAACTACTTTTACGAGAGAAGTTTATAATTTATTACATCTCAAATGTGTAAAGTTTTCTTTACAAAGCAAAAACTTTTCCGGTGCATTCTACTTTCAAATAAAACTCTTTATAGAATTACCGACTTACAGATTTAATGCAAGAAGTACGTGATTATTTTTTTGAAAATAGAATTACAAAAAAAAAAAGAACTAGTTATCGGTACTCTTATTAATTTAAGACGGTCGCATTTATAAAGTTGAAACACAGTTTATATCAACACGTTCACTGCTACTCAAATTTCGTATTTCCTATGCTAGAAGCACGCAATGCATTGTATGTTGAAAATACTCCCAATACGGGGTTTGCCGTGCGAAGCACGCAATGCACTGTGTATTGAAAATACTCCCAATACGGGATTTACCATGCGAAGCACGCAATGCATTGTGTATTGAAAATACTCCCAATAAAGGGGTTGGCGTGCGAAGCACGCATTGCACCGTGTTTGAAAATTCTCCTAATACGGGGTTTGGCGTGCGAAGCACGCAATTCATTGTATATTGAAAACACTCCCAACTCTGTGGTTGGCGTGCGAAGCACGCAATGCATTGTGTAATAAAAATACTGTCTAGACGGGGATTGGCGTGCGAAGCACGCAATGCACTGTGTATAAAATACTCCCAATACGGGATTTACCATGCGAAGCACGCAATGCATTGTGTATTGAAAATACTCCCAATACAGGGGTTAGCGTGCGAAGCACGCATTGCACCGTGTATTGAAAATTCTCCTAATACGGGGTTTGGCGTGCTTAATGCATTGTATATTGAAAATACTCCCAACTCTGTAGTTGGCGTGCGAAGCACGCAATGCATTGTGTAATGAAAATACTGTCAATACGGGGATTGGCGTGCGAAGCACGCAATGCACTGTGTATAAATACTGCGAATACGGGGGTTGGCGTGCGAAGCACGCATTGCACCGTTTATTGAAAATTCTCCTAATACGGGGTTTGGCGTGCGAAGCACGCAATGCATTGTATATTGAAAATACTCCTAACTCTGTTGTTGGCGTGCGAAGCACGCAATGCATTGTGTAATGAAAATACTCCCAACACGAGAGTCGGCGTGCAAAGATCGCAATGGACTTTGTATTGAAAATACTCCCAATAAGGGGGTTGGCGTGTCAAGCACGCAATGCATTGTGTATTGAAAATACTTCTAACACGGTGGTTGGCGTACAAAGTCAAAGTCACACCAGTTTTTCATACAAGTGAGTGAACGTGTTAAACAGACATTTGAAAAGTAGAACGGTTTTCTTGTATATTTTGTGAGAAATGGAATTAAAGGATCTCTCCTATACAATTAGTTGGAAATATGGTATTACTGGATATTAATTTGTAATTATATTTACCTGCATCTAAGTAAAAGCAAGTAGGGCGTTTTCTTATGATCGTACTGAAATAATAACAAACCATTTTGTGTGGGGTAAACCTACCCTGTGTACTTCGGAAATGTAGCAATATAGACTTCCCTCGCATTTGTATTTGGGTATATTACAAGCATTTATCAATTAAATTTTCTTATAAAAATTTTAAAAAGTGGTTCAGTCAAGTAGACACAGAGGTAAACATGTAGGATCCGGCTACCAGAGGTTTTTAAAATATTCTGGTTTTGATAAAAAGGGTCTGCTCCAGTAAACGAGAAAGCAACCGGGAACGCAAGCGCTTCTCACTATATCCCTATCCAAACAGTGCAATTTCTTGCAGCTGAAAGCTTTGACATTGAATCATTTCAAACCATTTTATAAGTCTGTCTTTTGTCTTTGAATATTCTTTGTAAAATTTCGGATCCGGCTTGCAAATTATTTTTCATTATCAATTTTGTATTGTGTTGGGAAAAAAATTCAAAGTTTGTACTTACAAAACGTCAATTACATAACAAACCAAAAGCATAAAAAAAAATGTAAATTATAAGACGGATGAGTATTGTAACTGTGCTTAAAATGATACCTTGCAAACAATTTTATGATAAAAAATAAATGAAATAAATGGTTTGAAATTTAACATTGCTCTTATGGGATAAAAATCCAAGATGGCCGCCTCTACAGCAGACGCTTAAACTGGCTCTAAAAACACCAAAAATATCCGCGGGCAAAATATAAAAAAAAATAGTAGATAAATAAAACTCAAAAATATAGAGGTTAGTTTCAGCCAACTTTTGATATGTGTGCACTAAATAAAACTTTCTGAGATTGGCGTTTTTGAAAAAAACACACATTTACTTTTTTATGTAGGCCTATGTAGATGGGTAGCTATCGCATTTAAATAATTATTATTTAATTTTAAGGGACGTTATTCCATTTCATTACTTCAGCTTAAGTAATCGAATCTATACTAATATTATAAACAGGTAAAGTTTGTTTGTTTGTTTGTATGTAGGGGGTAATCTCTGGCTCTACTGAACTAATTGAAAAAATATTTTTACTAATAAAAAGCTACACTATCCCTGAGTAACATAGGCTATAATTAATTTCGGTAAAAATCTTTTTTTATTTCAATATATTTGTAAATTTAGTCGGAAAAAAACTTAGGTTAAGTCTAGAATGATAAATCAACACATGTATTTACATTTAATACCATAGCAACCAATTGAATAAAATAACAGAAAACATAGCTGCTTTAATATTTCCATTAACATCTGATTTCAATATTTGAAGCAATTATTTTTGTATTTCCACCTTTTAGGTTAGGGTTTTAAAGTGTAAACCTGAGCCTTGCTGGTTCTTTTAACCATTATTAACTACTGTTATAAAATATAAGAAATAATTTGGTTTGAACATTTAACAATATTTACCATCTTAGTTTTGAGGTTATTATTAATACTACACCTTTATTATAAATAAAACATAGCATATGTTTTTAGAAGGTACCATTGGGGGTTGGCGTGCGGAGCACGCAGGGTTCTCCCCTAGTTGCAAATATTTTTGTACACCACTTAAGAATAGTATTACAACAATTTAGCTTTATAGCTTGTAGGAAGTTAATGCAATTTATTCTTATTGTACGTGGGTAGCTAATTCATGTTAATACCATTGATTGTAGTGGCCATATTCTCTAAACAATCCTGGTACTAGTATTTGTAAGTGGTGAACTGATTAGTGAAATTGTTGCAATAGCTATACTAAAAACACTACTTTAAAGTATTCAACTTTAAGCAATAAATAAACAAATTACTCTTTAGGGGCAGTTTTTAATAACAGCGGTAAATACATGCACAATTATGAACTCCGGCGGAGATTACATCAATTTATCTGCCTCGAATCAGGTTAAGTTGGACGGAAATTATTTTATAACGAAGTGAATTTGCATAACGGTCTTGTAATCTCCATAATGACGTGCTAAAGAAGGTTTTCAATCTCTTATCCGGCTAATAGAGTGTTGATGGCTATTACTCTACGTTATTAAATCTGGTCTTTAAATAATTCTGTTCGCTAAATACTAAATGTTGTTTGGAATTGTACGTGAAATTAACCGAGTTTGTATACGTTTAATCAGGAAAATGCATTTAAAATTCATATAACTAAACCGTGTAAAATTATGTAAATTTATGAACTATCGGAAATGTTATATACTTTGTTTAGAACCAATCTCAGTATAAAATGTAAAAACTTTCAACTAGTGTTATGCTATACATTAAAATTGGATTCGCACTGCAGGTGTAATATTGTTTAAACTTGTATGTGGTCTACCAACTGTGAATCCCAGGTGACTGTTCTCTGAATATTTGCATAACACTGAATGCACAATGGAATGTAGCCCTACTCAGATATACTGTACAGGGTGTGGAGGAAGTACCGGATCGGCAGGATTTCTCGCCTCCTGGCGAGGATAGAAAAACGATTTAACCTCTTGTTAACCTCTAGCGTTATACAATTTTCACGCTTTGAAATACAAATTGTGCTAAATCCTTTCTTATTATTCCTCTATGACCCCGTGAGAATTTACCTTTAAATTTTCGTACTTTTTTGTTTAAATAGTTTATGATGCACGTTAATTCTACGCCAGTCAGTCATTCAGAACAAAGCCTTGTAATTTGAAAATAAGCTATTGTTAATGGCTTTATAAAGCTTTGAAATACGTAGTGATAAAAGTTTCTGAAATCGATTAAAACTTTTCCTGCACGTTCTGGTTCCAGTCTCGTCTGAAGTGGGCCAAACAAAAAGTTGAATCTTACGTAAGGGAAATTTATTATTCCCCCGTATTAATGGCCTGGAATTATTTAGTTGTGCTTTGAGGTTTTATCTTACGAGGTAATTTATTGTTTACAGTGATAACCCTTAATAATAAGTTGGACGATCGTGTAAGACTATTTTCAAACAAAGGTCGTCATTTCTTGTTTTTGCGGTCAAAAATTGTATTAAATTTAGCCGAACTGTTATACTACCGTTACTTCTTTTATCAATGCTGGGTTGCCAAACCTATGCAAACGAAAACTGTCTAGTTCAGTTGTATCACGAATCAAAACTTATGAAATTTAACAAAATCCAATAACTAAATTCAAAATCTACGTTTAGAATTAATGTTTACAATAGGCTATACTAGCTGGCCCGATCCGGCTTTGCACGGATAAACAAATCAAAGTTAAATGTATAGTAACAAAACATACATTATATCAATAAATATATTACACTATGTAATTCTCATGGGGATTTTTAGTAACTTTGACCCACCCAAACCTTCCCTAAAATTTAGAATTTTTTAAAACCCTTTCTTAGCGAGCACCTAGGGCTCTAGAGGAAGCTACATACCAAATTTCATTCTAATCCGTTCGGTTGTTTTTTTCAGTAACTTCGATCCCCTCAAACCCACCTAAAATTTCGAATTTTTTAAAACCTTTCTTAGCGAGGGTCCTAGAGAAAGCTACATACCAAATTTTATTCCAATCCGTTCGGTGGTTTTGGAGAAATGGTGATTTAATAACTTTGATCAACCAAAGCCCCATAACATTACAAATTTTTTGAAAACCTTTCTTAGAGAACTCCTACGGCCCTAGAGGAAGCTACATACCAAATTTCGTTACAACAATAGTTTTTGAGAAATCGTGATCAGTGAGTCAGTGGATTTGACTTTTATATATCCCTATAGACAGATTAAAACCATTAAAAAAAGAATCATAATAGGCTACATTATAAGCCTATCCTAAACCTAAAATATACAACAATAAAAAACCTACTATCTTGACCTCAGTCACATGTAGATTCGTTAAACCATTAGGATTTTAGATACAGTATGTTCAAAAAATTTGTACAACATTTTTCGACATTTTAAAATATAATAATGCTTTTGAAATATGATTACTATCTAAAAAAATACTATAAATAAGCTTTTTAATTCTTGCGCCTCTATTACAAAATAACAAGGTTGACAACTTTTAACAACTAGCAGGTATGCGTACCTTCGCTCGTAGATACGATTAAATAAATTAAAGTAAAAACGGGTAAATATTATGCTTGTCCATTGCATGCAGTAAAACAAATTTAAAATACACGGTAGTTCAGACCACAGTTCCATCTATGTTCAATTCAATCTATGTTTCCCTTTTAAGCCTACGTAAATGATCATCAATGAACCAATAAGCACTAAAATTCCTGATTTCTTCCACTTTGTTACTAATAACTCTAGAACGAACATAAACATATCAGATCGGGTTTAGAGGTGTATTTCACATAGGCTATATGAGTAAATTTTACGTAAAATATTAGACACGACATATATCACCTCTTAGATGCAGACAAACATTCATTTTACTTTCTCACTATACTATAGTATAGAGAAAGTATAGTGATCGCAAAAAAAATCGATGTTGAAATTTTTGTGGAAATAACCGTTTCAGGACCCCCTGAGTCCAAAAAAGTGTTTTTTACTTTCTCCCCATATACCATAGTATATGGAGAAAGTATTGTATTCGTCAAAATTTTCGAGTTTGAGTTTTTGGTGAAAATATCCTTTTTGGGTCCCCTGAACCTAAAAAAGTGGTTTTCGGAGTGATGTCTGGGGGTGTGTCTGTATGTGTGTCTGTGTGTCTGTGTGGATGTTATCAGACCTAGAGCCTAAACCAGTAGTCCGATTTTGATGAAATTTGGTATGGAGGTACTAATCCACGGTATCTCCAGGCGTTTTTTTTTTCATTTTTGTGAATTTTTTATTTTTAAGGGTAATGTTCCCATAAAAACCCTTAAAATAACGGAAAAATCAACTTTTCTCAAAAACGGCTCTAACGATTTTGATTAAAATTTTATAGTTTATTAGGGACTTATAGTACTTATAAACTGTAAAACTTTAATCAAAATCGTTCGAGCCGTTTTTGAGAAAAGTTGGTTTTTTCCGTTATTTTATGGATTTTTATGGGAAAACAACTTTAATACAAAATCACCTCTCATACCCCACCCTACAAGTCACCGCGACGTTTAATAATTTAAATATATTTGTGAGAAAGTATGTGCCAGTTCCTGGTACCGTTTATTTACAAAATGTCTGTCTGTATGTCTGTATGTATGTATGTATGTCTGTATGTATACAAAGCTGGAGCGAAAACTATTCGATCGAATTCAAAAAAAAAAAAACTTTGCACCACACATGTCAAGTAGGCCTGTATAGATGCACGAAAAACGGGTTTGAAATTTCTTGAAAAACAACCCTCCTTTTGACAAAAAAAAAAACCCAAAAATCAGTTATTCTTTTGTTATAAAAAAACTGCTTTAACGATTTTGATAAAATTTGGCTTATTTGTAGCCCTTAATGTACCCTACCATATGCAAAAAACCGAATCTTTCTAAAAAATCTCGTTTACCTAATAATAATAACTGATTTTGGGGTTTTTTAGCCCATAAAGGTTTTTTTTAAATGTTCAAAATTTTTCAAAACCTATTTTCGTGCATCTAAAAGCGTGAAAATAACTAATTCCTATTTAAATAACATTACTGTAAGTATAGAAATGGAAACAATATGGCGCAGCCAATAGAAAACAAGACGTCCGTTGACCACACTATCTCTATCTAGTCACATGTAACAATGATTATCGCCAAACAGCTGATGCGATAGCAATAAGTTAGTAGGTCATTGAACTCTGCAGTTCTTCGTATTTGTAAGTTCTAAACGGTGACATGAGAACTAAAACTAAAGTATTCAAACATTACGGAAAGTACACAGTATGTTGTGTTTGTGTTTAGATTAGTATAGTGTATTTGAAACGAGTAGTTTATTCGTAGTTTACGGTAAATGAGTGTAAATTATATATCGAGAGTTTTGAGGTTAGGCCTATAACATTTCACAACTTGATAAAGGGTGAGTTTAGCAGTTGTTTTTAGGTGTGTATTTAGATTTTCCTTTTTGATTATGTTTATTGTGGTTGGATTTTACTTTGTTATATTACTAATTTAATTGGAACTTAGTGTGTTTAATAATCATTGTTGCCAACACCGGGTAAAACAAACTGTTTCTTATGCGAAATTCTGGAATGTTCGTCAGATATTTAATTGGGAATTTGTGTAAACATTAATTCAAAAGTGGTTTAGACTATTAATTTAATTTAAAAAATAACAGAATAACTTATGAAATCTAATTTAATTAGACTACAACAGCAATTGTGTTAAACAAAATTTACCCTGTGAACCAAATTATATACAACTAGGATAAACCCCTGCGTGCTCCCCACGCCAAAACCGTTGGAACCTGCAATACACATAATCATGTTGCGTTTTCTTTATAATAAATGTGTAGGATTAATAATAACCCCAAAGCTAAGGTGTTAAATAATGTTAAACGTTCGAATCAAATTATTTCGAATATTTTATAACAGCAGTTATAATAGCCTAAAGGTTAAAAGAACCAGCAAAATTCAGGTCTACTATTTAATAAAAACCTAACCCAAATTAGGAAAAACAAATAATTTCTTCAAAGTTTGAAATCAGCTCTTAATGGAAATATTGTTAAAACAGCTGTTTTATCTGTTATCTCATTCAATTGTTTGCTATTATAATAAATGTAAATACATGTGTTGGTTCATCAGTCTAGGCCTAACCTAATATTTGTTCGACTAAATTTACAAATATTGAAATAAAAATTGCTTTATGAAAATTAATTATAGCCTATGTTACTCAGGGATAGTGAAGCTTTTTATTAGTAAAACAATTTTTTTAATCGGTTCAGTAGTTCCAGAGATTACCCCTCCTACAAACAAAACAATTTTACCTCTTTATAATTATTAGTATAGATTATGTTTACTTGTTGAGAAGCCAACATTTTACTGTAAATAAACATCAAGCTTGCTTGTGAAATTATACTTTCAAGAACAACATTATTTCAAATCGTACGTTCATTTACTCAGTCGAATTTCAACGATAAACTCGACATCTTCCGACAGGCAAGAGGTAGATGAGAATAATACAATTATAAATCGCAGGTGAAGACTTAAGATGCGGTCATAGGCGGTGACACGCGTTTCTGTTATTTGTGATAATCCATGTACAACTTGTTTTCTAATAGCGTAAGTTACCTTAAGTTTAGAAATATTTTTGAAGCCTAGTTTATTGTGGTTCTCATAAAATTAATAGTTTTAAAGTACAAAAACTATGCGTAATTTGTTACAATAAAATAAAAGTTGTAAGCATTTTAATTTTACACACAAGTAAATATTTCAGTGGATACAAATGCCCTACGTCTTAACCTCTTTATTTCAACAATAATCCATCGGAATCAATTACCCCAACCCATATTATATCTATGTTTACCCTCATCACGAGAACATTTATTGTCGTGTCAAACCTAGACGTAGTTTTCTGTTTAGTTGTTCGCTATTTTGTCAGCGAGAGTTGATTATACTCTAAAAACTTCCTGCATTATTAACGAATTTCCATAGGAAAAATGAGCTTATTACAGTGGCCCTTATGGTAAGACCCAAGATAGGGAGTAGCAAACGAGCATCGATCATGGTCCCCAGAACACGTTTAGGGGTGTCATTAAAAATCATATATATATGTATATATGTTTTCGCAATCTAGCGGCTGCATTTGAAGTCCGATTTGGTCAAAATTTGGCTGTTTAAATTAATTCTATATTGTCTGAGTAAAATTTTTGTTTTACAGAAAAATAGATTAATGAAACATCGTAGAGACCGATTATGATAAGTTACCTACTAATGTTTAGTATTATTTTGGTTACAAATTTATATGTATAACTAGATATCTATCATTTGAAATGGTAAGTAAAGTTACTTGAAAATTAAAACCTTTCTGTGTATGAATTATTTAATATATAAATTTAAATGGTCTTAAAATATGTGCTTAAGAAAGGCCACTTAAGTTTACGTATAATTTAAATTTATTTTTTCAAATTTAAAAAAAGTTTGCAAATATTCAGTGTTGTTTACTGTAAAATTTCTATTTACAGATGATTTCATACATGGACAAAAGTGTTTTCAAATTGAATTTCTAATTTGTACTTTATTTTTGTTTTTATCTGTAGGACTAAGTCATATTTGTTTTTTGCTTCTTCTTTTAATTCATGTTATATCTTTAATTTACAAACTCGATATAGACACTTATTATTTTAGCTCGGGTTTTGGTTTTAGCTACATGTTTATGAGAAACGAATTGTCGGCGTGAGAAGCAAGCACAGGTTTCCTTTGTTGTAAATAAATCTCTATTTAATGTAAATTTTAACTTTTACAGGTGATTCTTCAACTTGCAGTTGGAATTCAAATATGACTGCGAATGTGACTGAAGAGGTTATGTTGGTGGTTTATGTGTGGCAATTTATAATCAGGTGAATAATATAAGACTCGCGTCACTGAAGATGGTGACGTTGTCGTTGAAAAACGTTTTATTCTATCAATGGGGACTCTAATGTAGTCGTTCAAGTTTCATCTTGTATACTTTAAAAAACATTTTGCGTTTCTGTTAAAATGAATGTCAATAGTTTTAAAATATTAAAAACCATACAAATTTGTTACAATCAAATCAAAAGTTATGATAAAAGCTAAATTTGTCGTTAACAAATTATGTGCGTGAAGCACGCACGTGTTTTACTTGGTATGGACACATCTTTAATGCAATTTTAATTTTAACTTTTACAGATAAAACTTAAAGTAGCGACTGGAATAAAAATGGAGCTGGGAATGAGGCTAAAGATATAATGTTGGTGTTCTTCATGGTAATCTGTAAGTAGCCTACGTTTCTAATAGAACAATATTGCGTACGTGGCGGGATAATATTACGTTGTCAGAAAAACTAGATACATTTTTGCATCTAAAACAGTTATTTACCAAGTGTTCATTCTTAAGTATGTATACAGTTTGAAGTGTGTACACAATTATTACGGTGTATTATGATTTCGTATTTATGTCTTATTCTCACCACATTTCGACTACGTTTGATGTGTTTTATAAGTTATTATATGGGAGACGGCAAACGCTTCATACCCAGTACATAGATTCAAGTTGTACGAGGACGGGGTGCGCTATTCTGATCTCAAATTGTACAACAGGTTGCCAGACAATATAAAGGAAGTGCCTTGCATTAAAGCATTTAAAAATATACTTAATGCCTTCCTTGTAAAGCGGGCATTTTACTCTGTGGAGGAGTACCTGAAGCTTTGAATAGATTTTATAATTTTTTCTGTTATGATTACTGTATGTTTGATTTGAAATTGTTAATATAGTTATGTATGTCTTATTTTTATTACTTGTGTCGTATGTGTATTAATTTGTATTCTGTGTATGTGTATCATTTTTATATGTGACAGCTCAAATGTATACTTGAAAAAATGCTATTGTAACCCAATGAGGCCAATTAATCAATATCAATCAAACTCACATCACCGGTTCAATTGCGATATCGAATTATTATTTATAGAAATAGTATTTCGTACGAGTTGAGCTGGATTGTATTTATAATTTTAATCGTATTTCACAGGAATGATCGGTACCACTTTTTACTTATTGAGTTTTCTACATTTGCATAATTTGTTTAAATTTTTTGTGATTTCAGAACCGGCTTTGGAGTTCGTTACAATACGTTTCCAGTCAGTATATTTCTACTCTCTTGGTTGCTCCTTTACCTTTCTCTTTCAACTGATGTTCTTATATATCCGCTGTCGAATCTTTTACCTCTCGTTTATTTTTCCTGTTTTCCGTCTCCCACATGTTCAGATTTCCTTACCTCCGAGATGTTTTTCCTGAACCAATGCCGTTCCTTCGTCTCTCTTCGCCTAATACAATTATCTCTACATAAGGAAGGCAGAGTTGCGCAGTGGTTTACGGCGTTGGTAAGTTTTGCTACAGTTGGAACCTCAGGTTCGAACCTGGTTACTGTCGTTAGGATTTTTCCCCCATTGCTCCCTGTTTATTTTATAATTCCGACTACCCAATTTTTAAGGACAATTCCATTAGGAATGATTTTTATAAAGATATAAAGTATACTTTTAAATTTATGTGCTTAAAGCTTCTTAATAAAGTGCGTTTTTGCACACTCCAACAGTGCGCAAACTAAACTACCTGTGTTCAGCGTCAAGTAAGTATAACTCTTAGTTTTACTTATACGTCAGCTGTTTACTTTGCACCCTAGTGTGCAATGTAAACAACATATGTAGGACGTTCTGAAAATTTTTCACCACTGTAAACACGTATCGTTTAGTAATACGGAACTTTTTAAAAACTAAAACATTAATTTAAAACGTAGCTGTAGAAAAAATGTTGTGTGTAAAAATTTATTTAGTCACCCTTAATAAACTTTAACGCCTTTGGCTACGCCTCAGGTGTCAAATGTTTATGCGACCAACTCAATTTTGCAATGTATGATTTTATTCGTAGAAGTGTGTATATTATTAGGTCAAACTCCAATCTACTGTAAACATGATTAATTTTGTCTTTGTTTTTCTGTTATAGTGTAAACAGTTACGAAGTTCTGTCTGTCGACATAAAGCGATATGCGGAGGAATACGGAGAAAGGCAAAAGCTTTTGCCGAAATCAGTGTGAAGAAAATACGATTGACGTCTAGAGATCATGAGAACAAAGTTTTATGTTCGATTATTAAAGATCTGTCTGATAAAACATCAAACGCTTATCATTCAACCTTAAAAACCAAAGTAAATATCTCGGGGTTGTTAAATATAAGCGTCGGCAACGTTAGCAGAAGCAGGCATAAATGCACGGGAGATTTATATTGATAAAGCGAGAGAACATTCAGAACGCTCCAACGCTGAAATATATTTGCCTTGTTGTAAATCGTGTGAATTAGAAACGGCTAAAAGCAATGGGAAGGAGGCTGTTCGTGAAATTTTAAAATTATAACATTTCAGTGGTGATTGGGTAACGGATGCGTATACTGTATAGAAAACCGTGCAAATAATATTGTCTATCTTGTTTAATGGTTTGTTTAAAAGTGCCCTTGTAAATATAATGATAAAATAAAAATGGCATTTTATAATTTTACTTTCTCACTATACTATAGTATAGAGAAAGTATAGGTGATCGCAAAAAAAATCGATGTTGAGATTTTTGTGGAAATACCGTTTTGGGACCTCCTGAGTCCAAAAAAGTGGTTTTTACAAAATGTCTGTCTGTATGTATACAAAGCTAGAGCGACAACTATTCGATCGATTTCAAACAAATTTGCACCAGAAATGTCAAGTAGGAATGTGTAGATGCACGAAAAATGGTTTTGAAATTTTTTTTAAAACAACTCCCTTTTTGGAAAAAAAAACCCCAAAAATCAGTTATTATTTTTTTATAAAAAAAAAAAAACGGCTGTAACGATTTTGATAAAATTGGCTTATTTGTAGCCTTTAATGTACCCTAACATATGCAAAAAACCGCATCTTTCCACAAATTCTCGTTAAGCTAATAATAATAATAACTGATTTTTTGGGTTTTTTGGCCATAAAAGGGGTTGTTTTTCAAAATCTTTAAAAACTTTTTTTCGAGAATCTATACAGAACTAAGTTTTGATGATGCAAATTTGTTCGAAATCGACCGAATAGTTTTCTCTCTAGCTAATAATAATAATATTTATTAGTTATCCTATTTTAATATCACCTTTCCTACCCCACCTACAATTATGAAGTCACAGTAAATCCGTTTAATAATTTAAATATGTTTGTGAGAAAGTATGTGCCAGGTCCTTGTACCGTTTATTTTTATTATAATGACTACATTTTTTCATTTAAAACAACCGCTCGAAAGTCGGCCTGATTGATGTCTAGAAATAAGTATCAATAGGATTTTAACCCAAAACAAGAATCGCCTCTACAAATATACCGATAAAAATATAAAACCGACGTTTTATATTTATTTATTATAAAAACCCGTACGAAAAGTTTCCATTAGATCTAAAGTAGCAGGTTTCAATAACGTTCAGCAAACGTTTAAGGCTATGAATAATTATTATATAAGTAAGAAATATGTTGTGAAGATATCCAATGCAATGGTGCTACAAAGCAAAGAGAATTAATTATTATACTTCCAGAGTATGTTTGTTAGCATTTTGTTTGTTTGTTTTCCCTTTGATTTAGATTTTAATAGGTTTAGTGTTATTATTTCTTGATTTATTGCATTTGTATATTATTGTTTCTGATTTGTATTGTTGACTTTTATTTATTTATTTATTTATTTTTCAGATTAATGTTTTAAAAAATGTTATGAGCTAGGTGCAAAGTTACTTCCCGATCATAATTATTAGCATTATTTTAGTAAGTATATTCTGACTCAATCGCAAAACATGAAAGGCAAATCGGTGCGATCACACTAACGTTCTTTCATTAAATGTTTTATTCATGATCCTAATTCGTCGAACATTTAAATACACTACCTCGTTAGCTATGATGACCGCCTACGTATAACAAAGTCTCGGTAGAGTTCGCTGCTACAGAGCATCCGATGTTTCCAACTGCAATAATTCATTTTTATGAATGGAAATAAACAACGAAACCGGGAAATTCTTCAACAAGTCAAACACACCACCGGATCACAATACGAGAAAAACTTGCAAACTGGGTCAACTGAGTGTGTTTACCAAAGCGGAGTGTGGAGTTTAATGTATTGCTTGGATTACGTTCTATGAAAAATAAAATTTATTTATTTAGTAGTTGTGTGTACAATATAAACGAGTACAGCTTATGTAATGATAGTTTATTTATCTGATTGTAGGTTAGTCATCTTCGTAGGAGTATTAAATTTGTCATTAATTTAATGTTTATAGCGGGAAAATATTGGTTAATAAATAAAATATACTTGATTGTATGTAGAACACTGATAAAGTGAGAGGGTGATTGTTCTTACACGAATGCGTTCACAGGTCGGAGGGTTTAGAGTTATTAGCGAATTTCCATAGGAAAAATGAGCTATTGCAGTGGCCCTTATGGTAAGACCCAAGGTCGGGAGTAGCAAATGAGCAGCGATCATGGTCCCCAGAATACGTTTTGGGGCATCATTAAAAATCATAAATTTTAAGTCTAGCGGCCGAATTTTAAGTCCCCTTTAGTTCAAATTCGGTACACATGTTGGTTGTCTACATGTGTTGGCTAAGTCGTTCAGACGAATTCGTTAGCCAAGAAAATCCAACAATCGGAAGCACGGTTTTTTTGACCGGAAGTAACTATGTTTAGAGATTTTTCCTACGAGAATGAATTTATTTTTGAGTTTTCTCTACAAATATAAATGTAGGCTGTTATTCTGCACATTTTTTTAACCTAACAGCTCGCTTGGTTCCCCAAAACCCCAAAATCGATCAAAACGTAAAATACCATAGAAGAACCCGGTTCAAAGCCGGTGGATTCTACCGTGGGGTTGGCGTGCGAAGCAAGCAATTCATTTTGTATTAAAGACACTCCCAATACGGGGGTTGGTGTACGAAGCACGCAATGTTTTGTGTGTTGCAGATTCTCCCAATATTTGAAATGGCGTGCGAAGCACGCAATGCATTGTGTATTGAAGATAATGCAAATATTCAGAATGGCGTGCGAAGCACGCAATGCTTTGTGTATTGAAGATGCTCCCAATATGCGGAATTGCGTGCGAACCATTTTGCAGCTATTCAGCACAGTCGTGAATAGACCTATTTCCCAAATTGTTGGTTGAAACCTTAAAACATAGGCCTATAAACTTAATTTTGGAAATTTTCTCAACTCACGTCAGCGTTTCAGCTGCGTGGTCGAATTATATTATTTCCTTTAGTTTGTAGTATCATTGTAGTTTGAAATATTGATTATTGTTTATTTAAATATTAATTATGAATTTAGAACGCATGCTTGAATTCAAATTATTGGAGATGATCGTGTGTATTTCGATTACATTAGTATCGTGTGTCTTACATTAGCTGCGAATACCTCAATTTTTATTATTGTCAACTTAAACAAATTTGAATTCCCGTCTGTAACGGATGCCCAGCATTCCCACAGTAGAAATAAGATGTTTGCTCGTGGAAAGATTTGTTTACAAAACGCGTTTCTGTTTATTAACGTTAAAGTCGTTATCAAAAGTCACAGAAGCAGAAAATACCTTTCAGTCTAGGCGCCATGTTTTGTGCGGTGAAGTGGATGATGCCCTTAAACTTTGACTCGGGATTTTACCACATATAGTGGAAACTATTTTACGGTAGATGATCTACTTTAACACGTCCACTGCTACGCAAATTTCGTATATCCTACGCTAGGAGCTGACATTTTTTTATATTTATAGCCTAAATGAGTAGAAATTACTTTATTTTTTATTTTTGAACCATTCTACGAACAGTAATCACTAATATTTTAAAGCGGATGCACGTAGGCTTTAAATTGGCTCTGTGTACTAAAAATTCCCCCAATACGGGGGTTGGCGTGCGAAGCACGCAATGCACTGTGAATTGAAACTACTCTCAATACGGGGTTTGGCGTGCGAAGCACGCAATGCATTGTATATTGAATATACTGTCAACACGGAGATTGGCTTGCGAAGCACGCAATGCATTGTATATTTAAAATACCCCCGATATGCGAGTTGGCGAGCGAAGCACGAAATGCATTTTTTTATTGAAAATAATCCCTATACAGGGGTTGGTGTGCAATGCACTGTGCGCCGACCGCTTCTCATAGTGTTTAGTGTCAAGCACACATGTGCGTCCTTAGCAGTGAACGTATTAAACAAACTGTATTGATGCAACGCTTGAGTGCATCTTAAAGAAGGCAAATACAGCTCAACAGTTTTCTAAAAATGATGTAAATTGTTTAAATCATTTAATATAAGTGTACACATAAGTGAATCGATATTTCACGATATTGGGTCATCAAAAACGGTTGTCATCATATTTTATACGGGTTTAAACTGAAAATAAATTGTAAAATGTACCGTGGGAAAGCACCATTGTGTTAATTTTGGTCTATGAAGAGACGACCCTAACCCCTTCCCCATGGAGAGATCCCTAAGCGGCTTCCATAGCTACGTCCCTAAACCCCTCCTCAAGGCGACGCCTATTTAAGGCCCTCCTGATGGCGACGTCCATAAGCTCCTCCTAATGGTGACGTCTACATATGACCCTCCTCATAGCGAAGTCCATAAGGCCTTCATAATGGAGTCATCCCTAAGCCCTCCCAATGGCGACGTCTCTGAGCTCCTTTTCACGGTGACGTCCCTAAGCCCTTCCTAATGGCGACTTCCATAAGACCCACCCCATAGCTACATCCCTAAGAGCTTCCTCATGGTAACGTCCTTAAGCCCCTCCTCATGATGACGTCTCAAAGCACCTCCCCATTTCGAAGTCTCTGAGCCACTTTTTATGGCGACGTCCGTCCATAAGCCCCTCTTCATGACGACGTATTTAATCCTCTCCTTATTTTGACGTCTTGAAGCCCCTCCTTATAGTAACGTATCTAAGACCCTCCCCATGGCGACTTCTCTGAGCCCCTCTTCAATGTGAAGTAATTAAGCCCTTCTTCAAGGCGACGTCCCTACGCTCCTCATCATGGTGACGTCTATTTAAGGCCCTC
>JAGFPH010012568.1:7423-22336 GCA_018207615.1 Philaenus spumarius | reverse complement strand
TTAACACTTTAGGCCACTGTCCATCGTCCTATGTGACAATTCTAGCTTTCTATCTTATACTTATTATATGTTTTCAAACATGTTATTTGATTGCGTTAATTTGATCATTGATTATTGCTCGTTCTTTTAACTTTAATTTAAATATTTCCATTTCTCTAATATATTGAGTCTTATTACTTTGTTTATAGGGTAATTGACTTTATATATAGATGTTTCAATTTCTCTAGGTTTATGCTCTTCGTTAATTAAATGACTAGCAAAGTTGGAATGTTTTCTATTATAAAACGATCTTATGCTCTTTAAATCTTTAGCTTTACATTCTATAAATTCGCTTTACAATTCATATTCTAGTATGTATAGGCTACTTTGGTTGTAATTTGTCTCTTTTTTCTATTTTATTATTTTATTTGTCTTTGATTGTATTGTTAGTTTCCATTGCTTCATTAATTCTGTATTGTTTACAACATTTTTTAAATTTTAATATTTTTCTGTGTACATTATAGATGTTCATTTTTCATTTTTATTATTCTTGTTATTTCTATTATTTTTTTAATTTTATATTCTTCTGTAGTTTACCACTACTAGAATGCGAATGTAAACCTAATTATATCATCAAGCAAAGAACAAACGAAGTTAAGAAAGGCGAATAAACAAGATAACGAATGTTAAAGTAACTTGTCAAATCTACCCTCTTAATTTGTTTATTCCTAATAACCTTTTCCTTAAATCTTTTAGTCTGACACATATTTGTGTTTATCTCATAGCAATGAACTATAATTCTGTACAGTGAAAGTGATTAACATTTAAAACTTATACATTTTATATACTATTGATAAATTCTATATACATTTATCTTGATATCGTGGTGGAAGCAAAAACGATTTTAGGTTGAAAACTTGTATTTTTTATTTTTTATGAACCCAAATCATGAAATCATAATAATCAGAATTACATATCCTTTTGGAAGTATTTACCTGTATGCAAAATATAACTTGATTGTCTTTTATGACTAGCCTATTTGGTTAATTGTCTAAAGCTGCGGTCACACTAGGCTATTTAGCAGCCGCTGGTAATATTGCCAGCAAGCAGCGTAGTCTGACCCAGAACCAGTGGTTGGATAGCGGGCTAGTATTTACTAGCCGAAAACAAACGTCAAACATGTTTAACGCTGAATACCATCTGCTAGCAGTCACGTGACCCTGGCGCAGGCAGCCAATGTGAACCCCTAGCAGGTGGTGAAATAAGACGTCTGTTGGTTTTACGTAGTGTTGTATATTGCTTTATATTATTTTATAATATTTCATTTCGCGAATAAAGTGAATATGGTTGACACAAACAGCTGGTCGGGCTAAGACATTATAACATTTTAGATTTATTCCAAAATTATCCTTGCCTGTGCCAAAATTACGCTTATTCTCCAGACTACACTAACAGAAATGCCAAAGATGCAGCATATAGTGACTTATTACAAGAACTTCAGCAACAAGGACTAAAAATAGGTTTGTTCCCATTCAAAATAAATAGCTTACGTGATATGCACAGAAATGAACTGTACAAGGTGTAACAATCCAAGAAAAATTGTGCGGTAGTAACTGTACCAGCGGCTACTTAACTAGTCTTGCATGTGAACTATTCTAATGTGAACAGAACCCTTTCTTCTCCGCTGCCTGCTGGCAATATTACCAGCGGCTAGTTGGTAACTTAAGGGTCGGCTCTAATAAAACAGAAAGTAACCTGCGACTTCCTACAGCGGCGGTAGGTTACGCGGACATTGCTCGTCCTAAATCCATTTAAAACCCGCAATTGTTCAAATAGCTTTTTTTTTTAAAATACCAAACTCTTGTGGACGAAATTCTTCATCCGAATGGCTAGGTAGTTTTTCGCTATAATTAATAGTGACAACATAAAAAATATTAAAAATCAATGTTTTAAATTGTTAATAAATATTAAACAAAATGTTTTTCTTTGTTTTGAAAAAGCGATTTGCACGCATATTGGCCATAGCTTTAAAATAACATATCGTTCATAATTATCCGATAAAAAATAAAGGAAAAATTTTGATTTTAATTTAACATTGGTGTTATGGAGTGTCAGCCAACATGGCCTACAGCAGGAGCAGACCCTTAAGATACTTCTTCAAAAAATTAAATATTTTGCCAAATCAAAAGCGTCCCAACAAAAACAAATTTTTACTTAACATGTTATAGAAGGAAATTTAGTTTTTAAGGTAGTGTCTTTTTTACAATTATTATCATTTCCCTATTGAAAGTAGGTCTAATATTATAAGTAAAAATATATTTTTGAGTAAATTTATGATAAAATGAGAAATTTAAAAACAATAATTAGCTCTCTGAGAATCTAAGTGTAGCTGACTGCATATTTGTGACATTTTTTACAGCTGTCTAAGATATGTTTATAATCCACGAATGTAATTTGAACTGGTACGTAAAATTACGTGAAACTGTGCCTATGTAGGCTATGTCTTCAAGTAGTTAGGAAAATACTAAATTTTATAAAGAATTTAAAAGCAAGTTTACACATATAAACAGTTTCAAAAAATGCTATTTGTTCATTTTAAATATTTGTCCATTTAAACTGCATATCAGTTTATTGAATATTTTATATTAGGTATTGGTAAAATAAGCAGCTGTTAAATATATAGAAATTATTATTTGTTTCAATCTCTAATTTTTTTTTAAGTATAGAAGAAACACACGGGTCTCCACTAGTTTACTAGAATTAGTAGAATTTGGTTTCATATTAAGTCCGATGAAAATTACATGAACATTACATTAAGTTAAATATGTTGTTTTTATCTGAGGTTGAACAAATATTAATTTGTTTGTATATAACTTAATAAGTAGACAATATTTGTTATTAATGGCTGAATATGGTCTGGAGCCTTGTAATTAATGAGGTAACAAAAATAACTGAACATTCTTGTATAATTAATCATGTTTTTGTAACATTCAATATATTTTTAAATTTACATACTTTTGTAGCTCAATGTTTGACTGACCAGTTTTATTTAGTTTTCTTTGTTTAGTAAAAAAAAAATAAACAGTACCAGGAACTGCAACATACTTTCTCACAAACATATTTAAATTATTAAACAGATTCACGGTGACTTGTAGGGTGGGGTAGGAGAGGTGATTTTGTATTAAAGTTGTTTTCCCATAAAAATCCATATATAATAATGGAAAAACCAACTTTTCTCAAAAACGGCTCGAACGATTTTGATTAAAATTTTACAGTTTATAGTACTTTAGGTCCCTAATAAACTATAAAATTTTAATCAAAATCGTTAGTGCCGTTTTTTAGAAAAATAGATTTTCCGTTATTTTAAGGGTTTTTATGGGAAAATTACCCTTAAAAATAAAAAATTCACAAAAATGAAAAAAACGCCTGGAGATACCGTGGATTAGTACCTCCACACCAAATTTCATCAAAATCGGACGACTGGTTTAGGCTCTAGGTCTGATAACATCCACACAGACACACATACAGACACACACACATACATCACTCCGAAAACCACTTTTTTAGGTTCAGGGGGACCCAAAACGGATATTTCCACCAAAAAATCAAACTCAAAAATTTTGACAAATACAATACTTTCTCCTTATACTGTGGTATAGGGGGAGAAAGTAAAAAGTAATAAGGAAAAACAAATTTTGTTGAAAAAAAAAAACAAGTTAATTATACAGCACTGAAGAATATTACAAATATAAATAATAGAGTATGATACGGTTTCTCCCATACTTATTACTTATGTAAATAGTTTATGTTACAGTTGTTAGCTTTAGCTGATGACACTGAATTGTTATATAAAAATAAATCTATAGATTTCATGTTTAAGGTGTTGGTTTTCCACACATTTTATGGTTTTAAACGAGAAAAACAAAGTATGTGGTAAAATATAAACAGCGAAAATAGTTTTATAAATGCAATTAAATATCAATTTCACATATAATATTAACCCTAAATAATAATGTAACTGCTCAATATTTTTGTCTTCATTTCCTATCCAACGTTGAAACTGTTAAAACTATCGCACAAAGGATAGCAGAAAAACAGCGTTTAACTTACTTTGTCATGCACAATTATTACTGCCTACACTTTCTTGTTATGAATGTTGAGCCCGTCAAACTAATGGACTCTGTTTTACAGCTATCCTTTATTTGATACTTAAATGGTTGAACCATTTAAAATATTTAGTTAAAAAATACAATATGGGATAGCTGGTAAAAGAAGCGTTTCTGTTCATATGTTTATAGTAAGTTTTTTCATTATTTTGATCTATATGGCCACCCCTGAATTATCTCTGCGTATTATACAATCAGCAAGAAAATATTAAAGTTTTTGCTTCTATCTACAAAAGAAAATATTCATGCAAAAAATTTGTTAAAACCGTCATAAAAATATGCAACTTTTTTAGTTTTTTACTAATTGTAGTTTGTTGCAAATACAACCAAAAATGTCCATCAATGCTTCATTTAAAATGTTCATGAAAAATCCACGACAATTTTTAATGTGCAAACATTTGTTTCTTCATCTTTATTTTGATCCATAGAACCACTCCCTGAATTGTCTCCATGCACTATAGAGTCACAGTGGAACCTCAATAAATTGAATCCCACGGGGAACGGGGAAATTTCGAATTATCGAGTATTTCGAATAATAAAGGATCGATTTATCAAGGTTCATCCTCCCCAGTTTTCGATTTATAGAGGTTCAATTCAGTGCAAGCAATAAATATCAGAATTGATTGCCGTCTAAAATACGGTGTTTTGTACATTGTGCATTAATATTAATTTCAGAACTATATTGTAATGGTTGATAATGCAATTATAAAATGTAATACTGTATGTACTTTAAATTGGAAGCAGTTAGTTTTAATTTCAAACTGCTTCTTTATTGAACCTACTCTACTGCTGGCCCAAGACTGAGATGGATCGCAACAGGAGCGGAGGTTGGACAGAGTGAAGGATTGGTATTTCCTGTCGAAATACGATGCAGTAAATACAGTATCAATGTTTTGAATCATAACAAATTTCATACAACTTTGATTAATCAAGGTGTTTCTCGAGGTGAACTATTCGATTTGTAGAGGTAAAATTAACATTGCAAAAGATAGGGAAGTTCAAGGGGAATAAAAAAAATCGATTTATCAAGGATTTCAAATTATTGAGGTTCCACTGTATTTCAATTTGGTAAAGTCTTAGGTCCTATCATTTTTATAAAAAAACATCAAGAGAAAATTTTTGTAGCCCGATTCATTTCCTATCAAATGATGTACCTGCCAAAACTATAGAACAAAAGGTAATACGTAAAACAGCTCTCATTAATTTGACACGTTCAACATTTATAGGAACAAAGTCTAGGCAATAATTAATTTGCAAGTCCAATTAATTAAGTTGTAAGCTGTTTTATGTTACCCTTTGCAAAATTTCAACTCAATTGGTTAAGCCCTTCTAGAGACAATAAAATTTTTAAAATGGCGGATAGCTGGTAAAAGAACCGTTTCGAGACTTGTGTTTAACCCTCGTACTGTCAGACTGCTCAATTGACAACTTTACTTTGCATTGAATATTTCACCTACTAAAAATCATCTAATTGTAATAATACAAAAACCGTTGGAAAGGAAATGATTTTAACTTCATTTTTGTATTTACAAATTTGTTCTAAAACGTATATTTACATATTATGTAATCATCGTTTTAAAATTGTAGTTTTCTGTAAAGCTAATGCCGCGCGAATAAAACACAAAGAAATGGCTCAACTTTTTCACTTGTCTAAAGCTCCTGACCTTTGGATTCGTCAAGATTTGAACTTTCTAAAACTGCCTTCCAATCAAGCGTCACTCTTATAGTTTCGAAAATATAAAGGTTTTTGTAAACCCTTGCAATTGGACAGTTTTCAACCAATGAAACAGCACCTTTTGCATTCGAGATATCTCTTACAATTCGATATATTTGTAGAGATATGTTTATATCGTTTTGTAGACCAAACTTCAATCTTTCGTTTGGTGTAAAGTAAACTAGATTTACTGGCAAAATGTTATTCGTACAGCAGTGGGAAATACAGACTTTTCTTTAATTCAAAACTCCCCTTGAGAACGCTGTGCAACGCGACTTCTAACAGTCATATTGTATACGCTTGATCCGCGAGAACTCTTGACAGTTTATTCTAATTTTGTGGACCAAGTAATATAATGTGAACTAACTTTACAAAATTAGAACTTACAAGTATACAGATAAATTCTATGATTTTATTCTCTACACTTTCTTATAAGAATATTTCATTTTTGGGCAAAGCATAAATTCCTAAATTACTATTCAAACTAGACCTAGTTTTGTTATCTTTTTCAAAGGTTTTTTTTCTAGATATTGATAGTGTTAATTAATAGAATATAGAATTAATAGTGTTCATATTATATTTATTGGGCCAACATTAATTTATGTGTCAATATATTATATATAAATAAACATACATTTATTTGATTAACATTAGGCCAGAAAACAATTAACACAAAGGAAAATAATATCAATAATAATAAAATAAATAAATAATAAAATAAAGTATACAGAAGTAGTGAAGGAACAAAATGCACGAATAAAGAGTTTACTATTCAAGCATTTTATGTTTAACTACGCACACCACATACATGCTATAACAGTACAACTAAAGCAATGTGTGTTATTAGAATGGACACAGACCATCCCAAGAATTGCTTCGCAGCTGTTTGGCAAACTGGGATATCTTTGCCGTTGCTGCTTTGGAACACCTCCGCCGACTGGATCGTTCGGCCTCTGTTGGGCTCGTCTCATCTACACACCAAATGTAGTAAGTAAATCAAAGAACTACATAATCATCATGCAAAGTAATACTCTTACAAAAATTAAAGTTAACTCCCTTTATAAATCCTTTCACCATAAAATTGTAGTAACCCTACTAAGTATCATATAGATAAATGTAGTCTGTAAAAACATTGCTATCAATGAATACCTTTATATAAATCATTTTGACTGAATAACTAAATCCCTTCTAAACCAGATAATTAAAAATATTTTTGTCTTTAAATCTACAAACCTTGTGTTGTAGAAGGATTCGGTTGTCTGCAGTTATGACAAAACCATTTTCTTGCAGGAATTTTTCTTATTGGCGGATATATGCACTCAAAATGTTGGCCTTTTTCGCAAGAATCACAAGTAACCAAACTACCAATCTGCCCACAAGTCTTGCATCTACCAACAGGCAGTTCCCTGTGTAAAAAAAAGCAAACACTTTTGTAGAATGTAACGTATGTGATTTCATGTACAAAAAATCAAATATATACATTCATTTCTTCAATTTCTGTCATTTACAAAAAAAGCGAGACAAATATAAATTATCTATACCTGCTCAAGCTGGAATAAAACTATCCAACAGCCTCCCAGAGACTTTAAAAGCTATAGAAAATTACCAACATTTTAAGAATCACAAGTAGGATTGCTATTACTCAGTGGGTTAGTTTCTTGACAGAGTGGAAACTTATTGATAGGGCTGCAGTAAGCTGTGTCCGGGTGCTGCGGCTTGCTTTTGGTATATTAATTTTATCATAGATAACTGATTTTGTTTCTTTATATTGTAATAGAAAACTATTTGTATTTATTTATGTGTTGCAGATAGTTGTATGTATTATTTAGATTATTATTATTGTATTGTTGGATGTATTATTATTATGTAGACAATTGTTTAACTTGTTTACCTTGGATTCTAATTTGTTTATGTATTAGTAAGGTGTATAGTTTGAAATATTAATGTATGTGACGTTTGTTATACAATAGTATTTGTATACAACAAATGAAAATTGATTGATCGATTCATTAATACTGCGCTCTAATTTTGACTGACCACGCATTTAGTGATGTATGTTGATATGGACGCTAGATGCCATGGGGAGTTTGAGCGTGAGGAAGGATAAACTACGCAGTTTCACACGTTTGTCAATAACCTATGATCTCAACCGATCACCAGATTACAAGAAAGTGGAGGAGTGACTGCATCATTCTATCACAAAAAAGATGTATTGCATGGTCTTTCTGTGTTATTTTATAAAAGTTGTTTTTAAAAAGAACTCGCAAAAATTTTTACTAAGTTTTGTTAGTACGTTTGAATACCCTTACATAGTATTCTTCATTGTTGAACATTTCTGAGTTTTTAAGTTATTTTAATACAGTCGAGTGTCGATATATTGTTACGAAAACATTTCTTCGATATATATTTTACGTTCTTCGAATACAGTCGAGTAAAAATTAGGCCTGTGCGAGCCTAGATTTTTGAGTTCGAGCCGAGCCGAGCCGAGCTTTTTATATAGCTCACGAACTCGAGCTTTTGACGAGCCGAGCTTTCTTATTACTTACTTCAATGTAGTACTAGGAAACAATCGGGGATTAAAACGATAAATACTTAATTTTAACAGCACTAGAGTAAAAAAAGTAGGCCTAATATAATATACGTATTATTTACATTCTTATTTTTTAGTCTGGGGACCATGATCAGTGCTCACTTATTACATCCAACAAAATTAATGAGCTCCCGAAGTTTTTGTATATCGTCGTGAATCACCCTGTATATAAAGTTTTTAATGACACCTGAAAACGTGTTTTGGGGACCATGATCAGTACTCACTTACTACACACAACAAAATTAATATTGCATTGTCATCGGTCCTTGATAAGTGTGCAAAGTTTCAAATCAATCCGACGATTTGAAGGGTGTGAAAATCACATCGTGTTCTGGGGACCATGATCAGTGCTCACTTACTACACCCAAAAAATTAATATTGCATTGTCATCGGTCCTTGTTCTTCATATATACTATACACAAGGATATATATACATAGAAGTTTTCACTTCAATAAAAGTATTCAGCTAAGTTAAATTACGGATAAAAAGTCACTCTCAACATCTATTATAAAATATTGCCACATTTTCTTTACTCCGATTAAGTTTCCACATATCCTCAACTAACTAAACTTAATCAAATTAATATGTTAATTCAGTAGAGCGTCGATTATCTGAAAGCAGAAATGTACTGTAAATAAATAAGTACATTACAGTACTACACGTAATAATTCGGAATTTAAAGTTTTTTACTCGCATAATCAGCCGAGTTGTAAACTTCAGGGAGTTTGTGCGCTTAACGGAACAGCGGTCGCTGTTGAGTCAGCCGAGCACATGGCCGACCGTTGCTGTCAGTCGTTAGTGAGTTCACAGTGAATTTGTGAATTTAATTACCCGAACAAATTGGTTATCAGAAGTCCCTCGGTCCCAATTTGTTTCTAAAAATCGGCGTTCTTCTGTATTAACTAATTATTGCTGTAACTAAAACAAAATGAATAAAACTCTGCACTAAAACTGAACACTGTACGTATTTACACACAGCGTTATTAACTTGATATTACTTTGTTCTAACAAGTTGTTCAGACTTCGGCGGGACTAAACTGACGCCGTCGAATGAAATTTTCGATGATTGAAGTTCCGATTATTTCTGAACTCATCCGAATTGAACGTTCAGAAACAAAACATATAATATTCCGAGCGTTAACGCAATCCTAGTCAATCGTAAAAAAATATTATGCCTAATCGGATCCGAATAATTTATTTGACACTTTTTCTTGCGTAATTATTTTAATCATTTATTTTTTTTTAAACTTTTATGAATAATAAAGGGATTATTGATTGTTATAATCACTGATAGTAAAAAAATAATAATTTAGGCATAAATATTAATTTACAAAGGCTACATTATCTGATGAAATGAGTGCATCAAACCGGCATTCACGTCCACTATCGCCACTCGATTGAGCTAAATTGCAACGTATGTCGCGTTTAGATAAACTAACGCGAAGAGTTTAGTTTTATAATAACCGAAAATGTGTGAATATTCTTTTTTTTTCTCTTTTGTTTTGTACCACTATAAAGGGGTCGTTTCAATTGCCGAATTCACGTCAATATTCGACATCAATCGGGTCCGGTTCTAGAACCGACTTTTTAGCTCATCGGTTCTCGGTTCCGATTAAAAAGCTCGGCTCGAATTTTTTCGAACTTTTTTTTATTTTCGAGCCGAGCCGAATACTAAAAAGCTCGGCGTTCGAATACTCGATCTTCGAATACTCGCACAGGCCTAGTAAAAATATATATATTCTATATCTACGAACTTTCTTAGAAATATTTAAACAGTATTGCGAGTTTTTTGATCAACAATAATAATAATTATAACATCGAGTAATACAGAGAACATTTGCATCATTAAAGGAACTATTTAAAATCTATAACGTGTGTGAACATAATGTAATTGTGCCAACACGAAACTATTTGTTAGGGAATATTTTCAGTTTATATTTTTATTTATCGATTCAAAATTATTTTATATTATTAATTTGTCTGTCATTTAAATGTTTAACTCTAAAATGAAATTAATTAGAATTTTATAGAATGGCAGGCAGATTTAATTTTAATTCAAAAGTCATTTTTTATTTTAAATCTGTCTGCCATTCTATAAATTTCTAATTAATTTCATTTTATTTTATTTAAATTTGTTTTGTATTTTAAATTTGCCTGATATTTATTTAAATTGGTAACATATTGTTCATTCATGCTAAATTTTATTTATTTTTTTTGTACACGTTTGTAACTTATTCTAACATGCTTCATTCAATTTTAATTATCAACTGCTACGTACTTCTGACATTCGTTTTGGACCTATACCCTTTGATTGTGTGTACTTCTCTGCTTTATCCAAACTTACTTGATTTCAAGATAAATGTAAATGTTTTACTTGAAGATTGCGACAGCTTCTTATGAAGTTTCAGTTATTTAGTTGCATTGGACTTATCTATGGGATGTTTCTGAATATTGGTTAATTGAGTTCATGCAATTCTATTAATTAATTATATTTTAATTTCTATTAATTATATATAACTTGTGATTTTTACTTTTCATTTTTCCTAATCTTACAAACATAGATTTTAAGAAATCTTTTAAAATGTTTAAAAATGTTGTCTAGTGTAAGGTTATAAATTCAATTTTAAAATTGGGTATAACTGGAAAGAAGGCATAATGAAAACTACATCAAATCAGTTTGTATTTACAGGTCACAGATTCATAACATATTTATAAGCAACTAAATTCTATACATAAAGTATACGAGTGATTCGTTGCATATTTTAGGTGTCACAGCACATATCAGATGACCATGTTTGTTTTATAACTAAAATTGTTCGTGATAATAAAGCTTACTTTGATTTCTTGTCTTCAGTAACCTCTTCTACTTCAGCTTCGGCTGTGAACGAAGGCTTGGTTTTTTTTACTGGGATTACCTTTTCTCGAGGCTTACATCGAACACAAAACCAATCCCCTTCAGGTACTCTCTGCACACAATTAGAATAGAATATTTGTAACACATTTTTCAAAAACATATTTTACTGTATTAATTTATGCAAATTCTATTTCATTCGAGTATTAAATGTAAGAATTAAACTTTTTATAATATGTTTTTGAGTTTACAGTTTTATTAGAACATAGATTTTTATAATGGTTAACTACATTTAACAAAATGCCAAACCTGACATCTCAAATCAATGGCTTTAATTTATGAAAAAGTTGTTTAAGTTAAGAATTTATCAGAATTTCAATTATTCAATACAGTTTAAATGAAGTGCTGTATAAAAGACAAAACACAAATACTGCTGCACCACCCATTAAATCTTTATCTTTAGATATATTTTCTATTCATTCAAGCATTTGGTGAAAGGTTTTAGTCCAGGGCTCTATAACAAGGACTATACCATTTTGATCATTTACAGTGACCCAGTATCGATCGCCTATGATGTCACCATGCTGACACACACCAGCTGGTAGTATTTCACTAATGTGCGCACTCGCTGTTGTAACTCGATGGAAAGGCTTCAGTAAAATAAAATTTAGATATTCTTAATCTACATAAACTACGGATTCTAACAGTATAAAAAACTTTTATTTTAACAGGTATTTCGAATTTTAATAATTGAAAATATTTGAGAGTTATCACAGACTGACATGGAAAAGTTACTAAGCGAGGAAATTTTTTATTTTTGGGTTATAAACAAACTTCCAGCGGGAAAGTTGTAGCCAATGAATTGATCTAAACTATCCAATTCACCAATTTGTGATAAAATGATTACATCATTATGAAATGGTTTTTTTAAATGAGCGCGAGGAGGTGCCTTGCCGCCACTCCCGAAATACAGTTGTTTGATACGGGAATAAGGTTTATGTGCATATTTCTTTGTTATAAAGTAATTCTTTTAATTAAATGTGGAACTAATTTTTTTACGTAATTACGATTTTCTTTTTCCATCATTAATTAATCTCTAATTTTATTTCTTTGAATGTACGTAATAATGATATTATTTTTTAAACGTTAACCTCCAACTTAACTTTTTGTGTCCACTTCAATAATATCAAATTTTAATTATAAATTATAATTAGTTTATGTTAAAATAAAATGCTTACTTTTTTTCTAACTGGCATAATTACCTGGGGACAAGTGATTTACTATATTACGTTAAAATAACAATATGTACATAAACGTTATTCCCGTATCAAACAACTGTATTTCAGGAGTGGCGCCAAGGCAACTCCTCGCGCTCATTTAAAAAAACCATTTCATAATGATGTAATCATTTTATCACAAATTGGTGAATTTTATAGTTTAGATCAATTCATTGGCTACAACTTTCCCGCTGGAAGTTCGTTTATAACCCAAAAATAAAAAATTCCCTCGCTTAGTAACTTTTCCATGTCAGTCAGTGATAATTCTCAATTATTGAAATTCGAAATACCTGTTAAAATAAAAGTTTTTTATACTGTTAGAATCCGTAGTTTATGTAGAGTAAGAATATCTAAGTTTTATTTTACTGAAGCTTTTCCGTCGAGTACAACGGCGAGTTAACGACTGCACGCACAAGGAGTCCACTGCTCTAGAATTGCAGTTATCAGCACAGTGACGTCAGAGTGAAACTGGCGGCAAAGTGCCGAGATCAAAGAAACGGTTTAGCCCTTGTTATAGAGCCCTGTTTTAGTCACTAAACAACAAACTGTAATGTATGAACATTTATTGATGTAAAAAATATTAAAAACAAAAATCTAAGGTGAATCCAAAATTTGTTTACAACTTTCTGATAAAATCAAGTTCAATTATTGTTACAAAATGGTCCTTTTTCAAATCAAAAACACATTTTAAAAATATATTAAAATTAATAGTGTTCACAAAATTACCACAAGAAAACATTAACAGGATATTTTTAACTTTATCTCCGAGTTCTAGTTTATTAAACACAGTTCTTATTCTGTTTCTACTATAAGAAATTAATAATAAAAATAAACACTAACCTTTAACTGGGGTTTTAAACAGTACATGTGATGTCCTTTATTACATTTATCACAAAGTAACATTTTCTCAGGGTCTCCTCGTCGTCGACAAATTCGACAAAATGCTTTCAAAATAGACTTTCCCCAAGCAATGCTATTATCTGTTCCAAAAAAGGACAATTGATTAGTAAAGCAGCTACATTTAATGGAATGTACAGAGTTTATTGGAAAATACATAAAATATCAATTATTTATTATAGACATTATGTAACCCCACCAGAGTTCTGTGCTTGTTTGATAGCACATAAATTATAATCCGTTTCCCATATTAAATGTTTAAAATATTACACTTTGCAAAAAATGTATCAGTATTTTTTTTTACCGTCTATAAATTTACATCCAGTGATAAGTTTTCTCTCCCTTTCCTCGAAGGGACAGCTGTTTCTCTTCAGAATAATACTTCTTTCTCTAGGTAGACAAATTTATAGAAAAAGAAGGACTACCTATGGTGAAGCATAGCTAACATTTAAACAAAAATAATTGAATAGAGCGTTATACTTCTTAGTTAGAACATGCGTCCAGCCTGAAACATCTGTAATTTTTACAGGAAATATATTTCAATCCAACACACAAAAGTTGTTTTTAATAAGAGCATGTAAATTTCAATAACCTAAAAGTGTAACATATGCAAGTCCTTAAATGTGTATATAACTCATGTTTAGCAAAAGCATAACAACTTTCACTAAAATAGTCTAGAGAATGAAAAATAGATTAACTGTAAAGGTTAAAATATAAGGATAAAAGAATTGTAAATAGATTAAAAGTAACAAAATAATGTTTATTCCATTTTATTATAAATAATTTTAAAATAGACAACTAAAAAATAATAACATATTACTTATTCATTTTAAATAAAGTAAATTAAACGCAGACAAAAAAAGTAAAAGATATTTATTTTAAATTTATTCATTTTTATTATTATATAAAAAGTTAGACAAACATTTAGATGAAAGACATAAGGACAAAAGGTTAATTAGTGACAAAATTGAAAAGGCATTGAGAGATGTGTTGAAACAGATATCTCTTTGAGAACTGGTACATTGCATTATGGGCATTAGAACATGCTTCCTTTTAGTAAAAATGCATCTTTTTGATGATAATTTTGTAGCCTAAAGGCAAGTTGTTCTAGTGGTTGAATGAGTGAATATACAGTTTAAAGTTATATCCAAAGGAGGTTGGAGTAAATGTGTTCAACCGTGGTGCGAGCTAGCTTTGAAACAACATTCGCACATTGAAGTGAAAATGGCGTCGTAATAACTAAGTGAAGTAATTCCACAAAACTATCTACAGTTTAGATTTTGGGATCTGTCGAAAAAAAATTGCAAGTATAAAAATACGTTACATAAAAGTAAAGTAAATTTTCAATGAAATAATAGATTTGTTTCCGTATAAAAAAATATATTATTAAAATTTTCTTTTAACTTAAATTTTATTAGGATTGATTTTTAAACAAAGT
>JAGFPH010012567.1:12689-29657 GCA_018207615.1 Philaenus spumarius | reverse complement strand
ATTACAAATATATACAAGGTTTCGGCAGTATTTTGTTGGGAACAGCTCATTTTAATTGGTAAAAACTGATTTACTATTTTAGCACAGTTGGTACTGAAACTTCTCGTCCCTCACTAGTCCTTTAGTCTTTAATGTCAAGACATTAATAATAAGAGAAAAATACGAGTTAAAGCGTTTTTTAAATTTACTGGCAAGTTAATGACTTTAATTAGATTTCCTTTCTTTGAGGAACAAGTTTAAAAATGACAAATATGTTGCTCTATTCCGTTTAAAGAATAGCTACGTACTGTCACTAAAACGCTCTGGTTTGTAAGGTCGTAATAAATTATATTTCGTTATTTGTATGGATTATTATTTATGAATCATCACCTTATCGGATTTGTTACGGGATTTGTTTAACACTTTACATTAAAGTTAAAAATATAAAATAATTCTATTACTCTTATTTTTGTTGATTATGAATTATTTTATAAATCTGGACATTTCGTTTTAAGGCGTATACCATCTGTTGAAGTTATAGTTTGATAATTAAATATAATAATTTCATTGAATTTATTTCAAATAAACCCACTTTATTTTTAGAGGTACTTTAGGGGTAGACGGATTGTTAGATTTTTTATCCATGCTATAAAATTAAATAATTGATATTCTAATTAATTTGGGGTTTTAAATAATGTGTGTAATTTGTACAATTTTATCTCTGATTTTGTATAAGTATAAAATGTCTACTTTAGAACTACAAAAATGATGGGCGGAGAATTCATGTAGCTAGTAACTGAAAACCTGATATACACATTTTAGATATTAGAAAACGGGTTTTCTTTGTGCGGAATACAAAAATAATATTCAAGGAAAAATAAGACATAATACTTTTTTATAAACTATAAACTGTATACATAAATTAACTATAGCTATCAAAAGAAATTTATAATTTCTGATCAAAATTATATAATTAGATGATGTCATCAGTCGAAACACGTTTTAAGATCCAGTTCAACAAGATTTCTAGGAATAGGATTAGTTTCGCCTTTGAATTCAGTTTAATGTCATTTTGGTGTTGTTAGATTGAATGTGGGAGTTTTATTTCTTTTCTGTAGAAAGTAAAAGGCGTGTTGAAAACTTTGATTAAAGCTTGTAGGTGATTTCGTAAGAAGTTGGTACTTAGATCAGCAGTTAAAGTAAATAAACGTACTGAGTTATACAGAAGAGGATTCGTTAGCAGGACGTGCTTAACGCAGTTCTTTATTCTGTGGATTAAACACAAATTAATATTAATTTTCTAACAAGAAATTTGAATGCAGCACATATATTGAATTATAGGAAAGTATAAATATTTTATAACAATAAATTTCCACTATAGATTAACTTTAACTATAGAATACTTTACTTATAAAATGAAACAAATAATTCACATTTGTTAAACCCGTTTTAGTTTTAAGGTGAAAGTAATTAAATGCAGTAAATATTTATATATCATTTGGATGATATTTTACCCTCTTCAGGTAAACTAACACGTTTTCCGTAATTCTTAACCTGCTATTTAAGTAATAAATTGAGCTGGAGATTTATTATTTGCGTTTCTTTAATAACAATTAAAGTTCTGAAATCTAAGAATATATAAGATTAAAAAAATATGCAGGTGGAACTTGTATTAAGGTACAAACAATTTTTGTTGTATTGATAAATTTTGATTGAACAATATACACATATCTCTGTGTAAAATTGACAATGTTTGAAATTTTGGTATAAAAATGCAAATAGTTTACAACAAATAATTAACTACTATAAAACAAAGGTTAAATCCTGTACAGTATAAAGTAATGTGTTGTAAGAAGTATAATAGATCAGGCCAAAACCTCAACATCTATAATGAATTTCGGAAAATTGTTTACAAATACAGTATTACAAATATTGAAGCGCACTGTGGCGACAAATTCACACTGATTGAATGAAACCCTGAACCACAAAATAGAAGGACCAAAAGACAATAACAGAACAAGTTAATGGAAAGTTATGTTTATTGTACTACCCTTAACTTGTTGCGTTATTGTGTTTCGGCCCTTCTATTTGTGGTTCGGGTTTTCATTCAATCAGTGTGTTTACAAATGATTAAAATTATTTTATACTTACCATTTATCTCTGTATAAAACAGTTTTCATATGGTGCAACTATGAAGGTGAAATACGTCTTTATTTATAAAGGACAATTGAAAAAAAAAACATCTTAAAGACATCTTAATGAAAAAAAGTTTAGGCCAAATACTAAAGGTTTTTCTGTGGACATTGACACCGAAACTAAATGGATTCATGTACTTGGCATTATGATTTATTTATACGTTTAGGTGTTAACATTTAGGGATTTATTAATTTTGTTAATGACGTGGCACTGTTTTTTGTAAACCACTTTTAAGTTATATTTTCTGTAAATTTCTTACATTTATTCTCTGTATTAAGAATAGGGTGTAATTATTACTTTAGCATATATCTATATATATAAAAGCCAAATACTACTCACTCAGTGACTCATCACGAAATCTCAAAAACTACTGATTGGATTGGAACGATATTTGTTATGTAGCTTCCTTTAGGGCCATAGGTGCTCACTAAGAAGGGGTTTCAACAAATTTGAAATCTTAGGGGGAGGGGGGGTCAAAGTTACTAATTCACGATTTCTCCAAAACTACCAAACGTTTTGGAACGAAATTTGGTATGTAGCTTCCTCTAGTGCTCTCTAAGAAAGGTTTTCACAAAATTCAAAATTTTATGGAGGTTTGGGGGGGGGGGACAAAGTTACTAAATCACGATTTCTCTAAAACTACTGAACGGATTGGAATGCAATTTGGTATGTAACTTAATCTAGGGCCGTGTAGGTGCTGGATAAGAAAGGGTTTCAAAAAATTCGAAATCTTAGGGAGGTTTGGGTGTGTCAAATGTACTAAATTACGATGTTTCCAGAACTACCGAACGGAATTGGAATGCAATTTGGTATGTAGCTTAATCTAGGGCCGTGTAGGTGCTGGATAAGAAAGGGTTTAAAAAAATTCGAAATCTTAGGGAGGTTTGGGTGGGTCAAATGTACTAAATCACGATCTTTCCAGAACTACCGAACGGAATTGGAATGCAATTTGGTATGTAGCTTAATCTAGGGCCGTGTAGGTGCTGGATAAGAAAGGGTTTCAAAAAATTCGAAATCTTAGGGAGGTTTGGGTGTGTCAAATGTACTAAATTACGATGTTTCCAGAACTACCGAACGGAATTGGAATGCAATTTGGTATGTAGCTTAATCTAGGGCCGTGTAGGTGCTGGATAAGAAAGGGTTTAAAAAAAATTCGAAATCTTAGGGAGGTTTGGTTGGGTCAAATGTACTAAATCACGATCTTTCCAGAACTACCGAACGGATTGGAATGCAATTTGGTATATAGCTTCCTCTAGGGCCATAGGTGCTCGCTAAGAAAGCGTTAAACAAATTTGAAATTTTAGGTGGTTTGGGGTGTCAAAGTTACTTAAACTCCAAATAAAAATACATAATGTATAATATATTTATTGATATATTTTTTTGTTTAATATACATTTAACTTTGATTTCTCTATCGATCCAAGCAAATCTATCTATATATTTTGCCACCCCGATGTATATATTTATCATCATGTCTAATGAACGATTTGTCTAAACATGGTGAAATCTCAAACAATATACACTATTTATGAGATAGATATTCTAATAAAACAAAATATTGCACTTATAACTTCTGAAAATTTAAATGGAGTAGAAGACTCAACTACACTCCAAGAAGATTCTTCTAGTACACCCTTGAACATACACTATGTTTTTTATATTTATGTTTAAGGCGTTTGGTTTTGTAGGAATGTTTGTGTCATGTGTGTGATATGTGGACAATAGTGTATCTAGGCTTGGTTTAATAATGCTTGCTTAATGATGCTGTCTGTGGCACCAAAACATGTAGTTACTAAAAACTGAAAATGTTGACTACTATTGACCAAACAAAGGTATGTTATTGAATTAATAAGCACTTCTAAGGCTAAAAATCCAATATTAATATTATTTAAAATTATACTTATTTATATATATGTATCTATATATTTTGCTGCACCGATCTATATATTTATCATCATATCTAATCTAATGAAAGATTTGTCTAAACATGGGTGATATCTTAAACAATATACACTATTTATGAGATAGATATTCCATCAGTTCCATCAGTTGGGCTTATCATTTTGATGTTCTCGTTCATCTAAACCCTTCTATTCTTGATACTCCCGTTCCCAAGAGATATTATAAGATATTGCGGAGGATAATATTGGGGAAATTGGGCAGCTTTCAGACAATGATCTCCAAAACTCTGTCTCCGTCGACAGAACCGTGTTTGTCATCTGATACTGCTGAGTCAGATCATTGTTCCATTGTTCAAACCACCCAGAAACGTGTGAAAAAACGGCGAAAACGTTTTTCTAATACTAATCGTGCTAAAGCACACAGGGAGTCTGTCAAAAGATACAATGCAAAAAATCCTACCGTAAATAACGAGGCTGTCAAAAGATACAATAAAAAAGTCCTGTCGTGCATCGTGAGGCTTCCAAAAAGTACATTAAAAAAATCCCTCGGTCAAAATGGCTGCCGTTCAAAAATACAGCTCTAAAAGATGTCACATGAAGGTGCTTCACAATTATCACCGATTATCACAAAGACAAAACAGTTGAACTAGGTCCTATGACGACATGTAAATGGCGTATAACTATGAGAACCTACGATTCATATCCTTATGACACACAAAATTACCATCATTTGTCACATTTATTTCACCAAAATAATTATGCAATAGCGAAGCATTGCCGGGTCAGCTAGTATATATATATGTTACCGGTCAATCCTAACTTTAGACAAACTAGTTATGTTCAGATTGGTCTAGGTTTAGTAAGAACTAACTAGATTACCTCAAAAGCATCAGGATAAACTAGTAGCTATTTCATAGAAAAGTTCCTCTTGTTTATGTTTAGAATATATTATTATTTCATAGTTTATAAGGATTAACTGGTTATATTTAGTAAACTCACATCCTCCCAAGTCCGACTATTTATTTCTATTAGGACTGTAACATATTTTTACTTAGTCTTTTGGACATTAACTTGCACTGAAAAGAAATAGAGCTTACCTAATCAAACCTAACTTGACCATGGCTTGTTTTCGATCGATATTTCCAAGGAAAAACTGTTTTATCCTTAAGCTATTGGGTTGGATTTGAGGTCGGCGGCACTTTGGGAGTGATGAAGCGTAATGGCCTCACCTACATAATATAAGAACCTTTTAGGTTCTCCTAGCCTCTCTCACTCCAACTTCAGCTCTTAACCTACGAGAGGTGCCGCTGTTAGGTCAGTAACTTGGCGATGTGTGGTGGCATGCAGAGCTGAGTGCCGATGAGCAGATTTGAGCTGGGGGCTGAGTTCTTAAAACTCAGTTTGTTTAGTACGGCAGGGGCGACTGTAGGTGTAGTCGTTGGAGGGTTGCGCCCCCCACGTACTTTGCATCCCGAGCACACTACCACCTCATACACTCAGACACTCCTTGGTTGGAGAACATACTTCATTACTCAACGCCTGCTCCGCTGATCCATGCTGGGGCTCCTGGCTCCGGGTGGCCCGCCTCATTCCATGTCCTCCTCGAGGGTACAGTTGATAAAACAGGGGTAGCACACCAGGTTGCCAGATAGTACAGAGGCCCGACTTGTCTCACCAGCTGTTGTTGGCTGCCTCATCATCTGGTGAAAATCTTGGTTTGCGTGCATTGCCAGGTGGTGCCTGGGTAAGGACCATGTACGTAAACTATAGGGGCTCTTCCGAGGCGACGGGGTTGGTAGCGGGGGTGGGAATTGGGTTGCTTTGGGGTCTGGATCTGCGGCATGGATCATTGTAGCGGGATCTATATTCTTACACACACTCACACACACTTCTCTTACTTTTACCCAGGCCACGGGTGTGGCATAAATCATGAAAAAATGGAAAACAAAGAAATAGGTCTCAACGTGCTGGCGACCGTCGACAAGGAACTTCCTGGTTCCACCGCAACTCAAGTTGCATCGGAGGCTAATGTGCCTCTGATTTCTACCCCAATGGTGACTGTGACAAGTGACTCAGCACATGGGGAAGTACCTTTTGGTATTTGCGGTGTATCGGATGTGGAGGGCAGTAGTGGGAGTGGTGAAGTCCCCAGTCCGATGCAGACAGACAACCCACAGGGCCATAAAGGTCCTGTAAAGCTTTTTGGCGCTGATAAAAAGTGCCTTCGTAAACTCCACCAGGAGGGCTATGGTGCTGAAGAGGCCCGTGGCATACTCCTGGATAGGAAGAAGGAGCGGTCGGATGGTTCTACACCACCCAATCAATCCCATAAAAAGATGAAAGAAGGGGAAAGCACCCATGCTCAGGAGTGTAATGCTCCGAGACCCATGGGCTATAGTCAAGCCATCTCTGGTGTTCGTGTGGGTATCCTTCCCTCGGACTTTCCGGGGTCTCTCCTGACCAGGGAGCAAATGTGTTCAGTGCAGGGGGGATTCTGGAGTTGGTCTTGAGGATGGGTAAATCAGCCATCACCCCCAAATTCAATGGTTTTGTAGCTAAGGCTGGCTATTGCATCCTTAGCTGTTCCCATGAAGGAACTGCAAACTGGGTTATGTCCCTAGGGGACACTTTTAAACCCTGGGAAGGAGCTAATCTGCTGATTGTTGGGGAGAAAGATATCCCTATAGCCCAGATTGCTGTGGCATACTTCCCACATTGCCCAGAAGACTCAAATGAGAGTATTCTGGGCTTTGAACAGGCTCAAAATGATGGTCTTAACGTAAACAGTTGGAGGGTGGTCAGGAAGGCTGTTAAAGGGCCTACTACTGAACTAACCCTCAGCATAGACCATATGTCGGCGAAAACAATTAAATCTCTTGGTTTTCGCCTCAGCTTCAAATTTGGAAGCATCCCAATTAGGCTCAAGAAGCAAGACATGGGGGTCCAGGAGGCTAGTGTCTCGGATGTAAGGGGGGCTACTGTGCCCCCTGGATCGTCTGAGGCTTGTGCCCAAGTGGCTCCTGTGTCCCCGGGGCCTGGTCCATCTAACCTGGAGCCTGGGCTTATTGGGCCCTCCACCTCCTCGGGGCCATCTCGGGAGGGTGATGCTCTGGGGGGGGGGGGGGGGGTTGGAACGGGTACCGGGAATAACTTGGCCTGATATTTTTAGGAAGTCCCATTCTGAAGGCCCCTCTGTTTCTCAGCGTGGACGTGCTGCGCGGGGAGGCAGGGGGAGCTATAATAGGAGAGGTAGAGGATCTGGCAGAAAGGCTTTGTCGGAAAGCCAGCTTCCAAAGACCTCAGGGTCTGACGGGAGGAGGGATCAGCAATGACCCACAACCTGAGGATGTTGCAGATAAATCTCCAGCATGCCAAGGCCTCATCTGCTGTGCTGGGCAGGAGATTTGTCTGTGAATCCTTAGACATGGCTCTTATCCAGGAGCCATGGTATATTGGAGGCCTTATTAGGGGACTCTCAACTCCTAATGGTAAGTTGATTTATGATAATGATCATGGCAGACCTAGAGCTTGCACTCTTGTTCGTAAAAATGTTAATGCTATCCCAATTTCTGATTTTGTTTCTAGGGATCTCACAGCAGTGCTGGTAGAAGTACCGATTCCTGGGGGTAGTTATGAGGGTATTGTGGCCTCATCCTATTTCCCGGGTGGTACTGATGTCATTCCTCCTCCTGAAGTCAGAAGGCTGGTGGAATATTGTAAAGAGAGGCGACTTCAGCTAATAGTTGCCTGTGATGCCAATAGCCATCACCGAGTATGGGCAAGCAAGAGAACGGATAAAAGAGGTGAGGAACTGCTTGCTTATTTATTTACCTGTAACCTAGCTATTAATAATGTTGGTAATGAGTTTACCTATGTGAGTGGGAACAGACAGGAGGCAATTGACCTCACTTTGTCAACCACACATATTAGTAATAAGATTATGAATTGGCACGTTAGTAATGAGCCATCGTTTTCCGATCATAAACACATAAGATTTGACCTTGTTTATGAGAAGAAACCTGTGGCAGCGATTAAACTCCCACAAAAAACTAACTGGGGAGAGTATAGAGAGATTCTTAAGGCTGAATTGGAAGAAGACGTTGGTCCAATCTTGACTTTAACGAGTCTTGTTTATGCTTCTGATAGACTTAAAGCTGAATTAAGACTGCTTTTGAATTAAGCTGTCCTGTGTCATTCCCCAAGGCTAAAAGAGAGGTGCCATGGTGGAATAGTGCGCTTAGTAAGCTGAGGAAGGAGGCTAGGTGCCTCTGTAATCGCGCTAAGCGTACTAAGGAGTGGGGAGCTTATAGAATGGCCCTTACCTCCTACAATAAAGAGTTAAGAAGATCTAAGAGGAGATCTTGGAAACAATTCTGTGACAGAGTCACGGAGATGCCTGTGACTGCTAGATTGCAGAAGGTACTCAAACAGGAGTACACTAGGCCTATGGGCCTTTTAAAGAAGGATAATGGGGAATACACCAGGGATCGTAAAGGGTCCTTGGCGCTTCTCCTAGATACCCATTTTCCTGGCAGTTCTGCTGATACATGTTGTACCGCAGTGTCTATTGATCCTGGCTCCCCATGGTTAAGGCGGGGATCAGGCAGCACTGCCTCTCTAACAATATTCTCGCCTAATAAGGTTAAGTGGGCTATCAACTCGTTGAAGCCGTTTAAATGTCCAGGCAGGGATGGTATTTTCCCTACCTTTTTTAACAAGGCCTTGATATACTCCTGCCAAATCTGGTAGAGGTTTTCAGGGCTAGCTATATGAGTTAGGTTATATTCCTGTTTCCTGGAGGGATGTGGAAGTAGTCTTCATCCCGAAGGGTTGCCAAAGAGCTATGGACTTGCCAAGATCCTTTAGACCAATTAGCCTATCTTCGTTTCTCTTAAAAACGTTTCAGAAGGTGCTGGATCAGCACATTAGGAGTACTCACTTGAGTGTTAAACCTCTGCATAGTATCCAACATGCATACCAAGTTGGTAAATCAACCATTACTGTACTTCATGAGCTTGTGGGTAAGGTTGAACATGCCCTTAGGTGTGGGGAAGTTGCCTTTTGTGCATTTATGGACATTGCAGGGGCATTTGATAATACCTCGTTCTCGTCCATTAAAAGGGCTGCCATCTCTAAAGGGGTGGAACCCAGAGCAGCTAACTGGATCTGCTCCATGCTTGCTCAAAGAAGAATCTTTGTAAAAAATGAAGATGACTCTTTAGTAACACGGTCCGTAAGAGGCTGTCCGCAGGGAGGTGTTATTTCTCCTCTCTCTTGGTGTTTAGTAGTTGATGAACTGTTGGTCAAATTGGCTGTCAAGGGCTTTGAGGCTATTGGCTATGCTGATGATCTTGTGATAGTAATCCGTGGTAACATGACGATACTATATCAGAGCTTATGCAAAAGGCTCTGGATCTGGTCTGGAACTGGTGTCAGGGGCAGGGCCTAAGTATCAACCCGGCCAAAACTGTACTTGTCCCCTTCACCAGAAGAAAGAAACTGATGATAGAACTCCCCTCTATCAATGGGGTCCGACTGGAGCTTTCGGGGGAGGCTAAGTATCTTGGATTAATTCTTGATCGAGGGCTTCTCTGGAATGCTCAGTTGGAAGCAGTTCTAAAAAAAGCTACCAGGGCTATTTGGGCTAGTAATCAGCTCTATTTTAAAACATGGGGCATTACCCCCAAAATGGCTGCATGGTCATACACTGCCATTATTAGGCCAATTATCACATATGCGGCCTTGGTATGGTGGCAGAAGGTCAAACAGACTGGTGCCAAAAACAGGCTGCAAAAACTACAAAGGCTAGCGTGCCTAGGGATTTGTGGAGCCATGCGCTCTTGTCCCACATCAGCTATGGAGGTACTTCTCGATCTGCCTCTTGGCAATGAGGCAGCAGATAGACTTGCTAGAATAGGAGCTAAAAAGCCCTTCATTGGTCCAGACCCTTTCTGTGGGGCCTAAAAGCCATCTGAGAAATGTTGTTGAAGTCTGGACGGAGAAGACCTGGTCCACACATTGGAACAATGCTCCTGGGCTTAGGCAGGCAAAAATGTTTATCTGTCTCTCTAAGTCAAAAGCACAGAAGCTTTTATTATTGGGTAGGAATAACCTTAGACGGATTGTGGGAATTCTCACTGGTCATTGCCCGGCCAAATACCACCTCAAAAAAATGGGGCTGGTCTCGGAAGACTCTTGTCGATTCTGCTCCCTCGGAACTAAATCGGCTCAACACATGCTATGCGAGTGCGAGGCTCTCGCACGGAGAAGATTTACGGCTCTTGGAAATGCTTTTGATAGCCCGGAAGAGGTCCGTGGTGTTGATCCCGGGACCCTTATTGGTTTCGTAAGAGACTTGAAAGGGATCTGGGATGATCACTAGAAGGGGATGTATACCACAATAGATCTTATGGGTCGCAGTGGTGAGGAGGCTTATCACTCCTCTATCACAAAAAAAAAAAAAAAAAAAAAAGAGGTCAAACTAGTTTGTCCTTAGCATATTTGGACAAACTTGTTGGCCTGATTAGGTCTAGTCCGAACCGTTTTGTCATGACTCACGGAGGACAATCTAGATTGGCCTAGGCATAACTAGTTTGTAATGAAATTCAGTTTGGCTGATAACATATGTTTATTTTTGTTAGTTTAATGTCAAAATGACATAATTAATATCACTGTCTTAAAGTTGAAATTACAAAGTGAGATTGTGGGAACTTCTTAACAATAATAGTAAATAAAGGAAATGGGAATTTTCAAATTGAAGGCCTAACATTTTTACGAAATAAGAAAAGTTAAATTTTAGAATAAGGTATATAACAAAAGTGTTTCTTGTAAGATTATAAAAAAAAAGTTATATATCAATATCTTAAATATTTTGGTAAAATTAAGAAATATTGTGTTTTGTGAAATATTTATTAGTCGGTTTAGCTGCATTCTTAGGTGAGTTTGTTAACGAGATATTGTGGCGTTCTTTTAATTTTCTATGAGCTCATTCCCCACTATTAACTTTTTGTAAATGGCTAGAACGCTTTTGAAACAAACATAATTCCGGGAGTGTGAACAAAATTAAAGAGAAACTTTATAAATTTGAAAGTGGTTTTAGCGGAAATTTTCAAACTATCTCCATATTTCAACTTACATATTTTACTTACCATCTACCAGAAAAATGTATCCATATAAAGTATTTTGTATTTAAATTAAATTAAACACATTATCCTTATAATGCTATATTATTTGCTTCTTGTTGGGAATAAATTGTATTAAAAAATAATGATTTTTGTAAAAACAGTAATAAATGCCTGGTTCATATTAAATGAACTGATCATATGGGGTGGCGAAATGTTATACATGTCCAAATATAAAAGTAATGTAAATCTTTTTTGTATTGTATGGGCTGAACTCCAGCAAAAGCAAAACAGATATAAAAAGGAAATTGATAAATCCTTACCCTTACAAAATTAATTCACAGTTATGTTTTGACAATGGATCTCCAAGTTTTTAAATTTTCTTCATTTATTTAAACAAGCGTACTAATATAAAATAAAACTCTTTTTTATAAAACCGTTTAGTGTCATAATTTTGCAGTGTATGATGTAGTTTTTCATCAATCCATATAATTTCCACTTCTGTAAGTATCAACATTTTTAATACTTAAAATTATGTATATTGAACAACAACTTGTCGATGAGAAAACTTTTGTATTAGTGTATTAGGAAACTGTTCATTTAGTACCACATCTACAATAACAACTTTTTTTAACAGTTAAGTCACACAATTGGAGTTTGAATATTAGCACACTTTAATCTAAATATAATAGTAAAATATAGAAATCCATCTTCCAAGAAGTTATATAAGTTTAGAAAAGAAGCAATTAAAATTACTTTCTATATGTTATAAAAGGGTTAAATTTGACCAGTGTAATAATTGTGCTCATAATTCCTCGCAAAGGAAGGCTCCAGAAGTGTTTAAACCGGATTGTTTACACAGCTAACTTAAAGACTAGACACTTTCTAAACAAAATCTTGAATAAATTATCGTAAATCTTTCTAGCTGTAGACAGAAATATAAGACAAAGGCAAATCGAATACAATCCCATTTACCATTTTGTAAAATAAAAACAAATATATTATCAAATAAAAAACCAATAAGTGTCTATACATTTTGAAATTTACTAGTTCGACTAATTAATTAAAGATAGAAGTACAGTAGCTAACCAATGTCGTCAAAGAAAACACATCACTGAGTCTTACATCACTTAATATTGTGTATACATTGCCACAAGTTTGCTTTAAGTTTGCAAAGTAATTACTGATCAATCAAAGTGCATACATAGACTGGTATCGATATTTACATTCCTTCCCAGTGACTCTTATTCAATTAGTTGTTCTAGCAATGTTGGAAAATGTTTTATTATTAGTTTTACATTACATTAATGGAACGTGATCTAACGAATATTGTAATTTATTACCGTTTCATTTCATACTTGAGTTATCATAATAATGATGTAGGATCTTATAAGAAGAATGTAATTGTTTTTACAAAACCGTATTCTTTGGTTATATTTTTAGCGGCGGAAAACTTTAGTTGAGTACATTTCCCAAGTTTCTTACCTCGAGAACTATTGCAACTGTTCCCTTTTGTTAAGCACTGTTTTTTCACTAACATTACAAGCTTGAACCCACAACTTGGTTGTTTTGTTAATATTCAAGTGTACTCGAAAATAAATAAAAAAAAGTGTTAAATACTTGTTCAGATCTTGAATCTACTTCCTTTCTCTACTTTGTAGTTGTTAAAAAACGGATAAGTATAAATGTATATATACTTGTTATATTATCTATATATATAAAATTCAATGTATGTCTGTTTGTACGTTTGTCTGTATGTTTGTCCTTTATGCGTTACCAAACCGTCCATCCGATTGCTTTGAAATTTTGCATAGTAACACAGGTTAACCCTGGGAAGGTTTTAGGCCATTTACCAAAGTCCTAGGACACTAGGGCTACGCCCCAGTGAGTGGCCCTCAAAGTTTCAATGTTAATCTTATGGAAGGTCAATCTTAAGGAAGAAGAAGAAATATTTCTTTTGATTTTATCAGAAACAGCTGTTCGTATGAAAAGCTTAAAACAGCTGATTTTGATCAACAGCTGATTTTGATCAACAACTGATTTGGATCAAAAAATGAATATAATTTTAGGTTAGGTAAATCAAGCAATGAGCAGAATCCCATTATAATTTACATCGGCCCTCACGGATACGAATTACATGCTTTCAAAGTTTCAAATTAAGCAATAGCAAAGCATTGCCGGGTCAGCTAGTAATAAATATAATTTTTATTGTTATTATAAAAGAAAAAAAGAAGATCTTTAATAATTAGCCTACAGTTAATCTTTTAAAATCATTATTAGAAGGAATGTTTGAATAGTAACATTCATTTATTTTTATGTAACATGGAAACAGTGCCCCAGCAACAATATTTCTGGTTCATACGTGTATTTCGACGAAGCCCAGTTTAAAGCAATCGCCAGTCCCAAACTTGTAAGCAATACTATAAGATTATTGCTATTATTATAAGCCATATACACCTCATGTTTTTTACTTTAGTTGTAATTGGTTTATATATTTTTACATAAAATTACCTTTTTATTTGCATATATAAACAAAATAAATAAAATTTACAATTCATTTTTATAAATAATTGATAAATTCATTCTTCCATATGTGATTTATTTTCACCAATAGAGCCAATTTAATTGATTTAACAATATGTGTCTCCGCTGAGCTAAATTTAATTAGTTCCAATGTCAGGCTTGTAATTTGTGTTTACTGCAATGGAGCTTCAATTTGATTAGATCTAGTATTAAAGCCACAAGTGGACTGTGGTTTATTGCACTAGGACCGTGTTAGTTAGAACATACATGAAAGAACTAATGCAAACGTAGGTTACATTTTAGGAAGTGTTTTACTTATATAATAAACGGAAGTAATATTTCTTAAGCAAAATGTGGACCTGAGTTAGTTTAACAATGTCTAAAAAGTAATTTTTGCAGTGTAAAATGCTTCGAAAATGAGGGCATAGTATTTTATAAATCAATTCTGTCTCAGATGATATGCTTGCTTTCTGAGCCTTTTTGTAATTTATTGGGTATCTAATATTGTATAAAACATGACACTTTAAAAACTATATTTATTGTAGAATATTTTACAATTTGAAAAGAATATTTAAATCCGTTGCATATTTAGGTTATAGGTTAAATCTGATTATAAAGCAGTTGGGATTACAATCAAGACTCCGACTATATATAATTGTTATGTTCTTATAATTTCGGTCAGCAATGTATGAATTCGTTGTATTAACAACTACATGCTATGTGTTCATAACCTGTCTTAAGAGATATTTATAGAAATCTAAAAAAAAATAATGATCCTAAGTTTCTTAGGAAATTGTGAAACTGTGAATATTTTTTCAGAAAGTTTTATTAGTTTTTTGCTAGCATGTGCACAAAAAATAACCTCTTTGCAATGGTATCCCTTGGCGTGCATACATGAGGCTAATCGCAAATTTTTAATAAAAACAAACAAGTTATGGTTTTTATATCAATTAATTGTACTAAATATTGTAATTTATAATATTGTAATATTGTAATTTTATATATTTTATGCAAATATTTTTGTTTTTGTTAATATTTTACTGGCTACAAAGTGATGATTTTGCAGGGAAATTAGTGGAATAAATATGTAATTGGTGCATATTTGTTGACACATCAGAATTTTGTATAGTTGGTTATAAGAAACATGATTTTTCTGTAACAAATTATTGTTTGGTGACATTTTAGTGGTACTTATAGTATTTTAAAGTTATGCGTTTAATACATTTTGTGTGTGTGCTATGAATATAGTATTTAGTAGATGTAATCAAGTCCTATGTGCGTAAACGGTATCTTTTGACAGATGTTTGCTAAAATATTTTGTACGTACATTTCTAGTAATGCTTGTCACTTTTAATTCCTTTACTATGAAATATTCATACGGAATTTTCTTCTATTAGCAAAGCACTTCATGTGGCTTGTACTTTAAGTTGTTGTGTTTAAATAGATTATTCAAATCATTAATTCTACCTTCAAACTTTAAATTAAAAAATCAACAAGTATCAATTAATAAGTTAAATATATTAATTAAAAACAATAATTGCAGCTGTCAATTGATTTACGGTCAATTGAGATTACGATAGCGTAACTGCATATTGCAGGCTTGGGTTGCATTCTTAGAATAACTTCAATGTTAAAAGTAAATTAGATTGTGGAGAACATAGTGTTAAATAAAATTCTAAAATTGCATAAGTTTTAATGGTTATAATAAAGGTTGTTTGTGCGTGTTTTTTGATAAAAAGGGTTTGAAAAACACAGATGATAAATTGTACGGCTATTTTAATTATAAATAAAATATGCAAGATTTTAAGAAAATATCCAGAAATTGTGCCTATAGTATTACAGAATACATAGAGCATGTCCCAAATATTTTTATTGAAGTGACAATAAGAAACTTAAAAAACAATATAACTTTAACTTTAACGTATATCATAAGTAAACATATAATACTTTTTACTTTTAAATTGTTAATGTAATAATTAAAGTAAATTTTAAAAGACAACTAACAATTCTTAGTTTTTTATCGAAATATGTTAAAAAAGATTGGAAATACTTTAAACTAGTTGAAAATTTGATATTTCATTTAGCTGGACAAACAATCTGCATGCATTAAGCAAACTTGTTGGTTCTTTTAAGTAAATTTCAAAAGACTACTAACATTTCTTCTACTTTGTATAGGTAAAGTTTTTTTTTATCGAAATATGTTAACAAATATTGCAAATATTTTGAAATATGTGAAAATTTTATATTTCTTTTACGTGAACAAACAAACTGCATGCATTATGCAGACTTTATGGTCACGTAGCGATCCATGTTGTAACATAGAATATAGTAACTTCTGGTACAGCTAAAGAAAATAACTAATATTTATAATAAACATTCAATTTCTGTTTCAAACCAATGATAAAACTTACACACTATATAAATAATCCAGGCGTACTCTAAATAATGTTATTAATATTAGTTAAATGTTTGTTTTATTAACACTATATAATTAAAAATGTAAGTTAAAATTTTGATAAACAAATTGTTTAGACCCCTTTTTGCTTATTCTAACGATTTTAAAGTATACATTTAAAATATACTCGTAGTTTGAGGTATTCCTCATATATTTATTTTACAACTTATGGTTTTACACTTAATTATTTTTCTGTTATATGTTTGTCTTGGTAAACAATACAGTTACATTTGTAAGTATTATTACACATATTATAATATAATTAAAACGATTTAACTAAAAATAAATAAATACAAAATAAAGTATGTTTTAATAGGACGTTTTTATAAAAATGTAAAGTTAAAAAAATATGAGTAAGCAAAGCAATTAAACATCCATCGTGGAATAAAGAGAAGACGTAATAGTAAAACTTTGTACTCGTTTAATGTCGACCAAGTAGGTTATTATTTTTTTCCGTATTGTATTTGATGTCATCAATGTTTAAAACATGTTTGAAAACTTTGTAAAATTCTAAGTTCCAAATAATCCGAAATATTCTGATTTAAGAGCAAAAAAGAAACCCAATTTATTCTTGTATAACAACATAAGAATCAGAATCTGTTTAAAGAGTTCCAAGCTGGATTAGTAATTAAAGCTTTCTTAATGTGAAATGTTTGAATCGGAAAATAATATAAAGTTAAAATAAACTTTATTGTACAAATAAACAAATTAAAAATAATAGAAGGAGTTTTATCTTATACAAATAACAGGGTAATTTTAATAATGTCTACAAATATACTTAATCCCAAAAAGGG
>JAGFPH010012566.1:6770-21516 GCA_018207615.1 Philaenus spumarius | reverse complement strand
GGCCTCGGGTTGGAGAGACTTGTCTAAAATGGAAGCAGTTATAATTGTTTTTAATTCGAAAAATCGGGCTTCGATTTAAAAAAAAAAAACATTTACAGGGATAGGCATGGAATAGGCCTACTTGTTTTATTTTTTAAAGGGATAAATAAAGATTTTTTTTGCAAAGCTACAGAAAATTGGCGATTGACTTTTTTGTGAAAATTGAGAAACGAGAGTAGGTGAAATCGAATTCCCTCAATAAAAATACAAAAGTTTGAATCATTAAATTAGAACTTCTAGAACATAAATATAAATTTCACTTACCTTTAAAATTCTTTAAGCAGCAATGATCGAAACGAATTTCACTCAAGATACTTAAAAACAGAAAGTTAATTCTGGAAAAACTTTCGACAAATCACAACATGTACAATATGAATTAACGTATTCAACAAAGCAAGAGAGTTTATAACAACTGTAGTAAAGCACGATACAATTAACGTTCAGAAAAGTACAGATGTAAGTAGTAGAAATTGGCCAGTTTTCATGCACTTTGTAATTGCATATACCAACTTCCCCTCCATGCGAAGTTGGAGAAGGGAGGAAACCGTTACTGTATTTCCCCTTCCATGCTGATGACCAAAATCGCACCGATCCAAGGCATAATAGAAAAACATCAAAATTTCTGTGCCAATTTTGAGTATCTATTTTATGTTTATTACATATATATTTCTACGTAACTAAACTCACAAAGGGAACCTCATTTATATATTAGGTGCTGACAGTTTGTTTCTTAACTAAAAATGAAGAAAACACTCGCTGTTGTAATCCATACAAGTGTGCATTGAAAATAATGTGAAACCGCTCGCTGATTGAGTCTATACAAGTACAGTAGCCTCAGACTATGAATGTGTCTGCGTCAATGGGCGTGTTCTACTTTCTACCTGAACCCCAACCTGCCTTGGCCGTTCAACCAATTCACGAAAACTATTTTCACAAATTAAATTTAACTAAAAAAGATACAACTCCATTATGGACTGTCTCACTGGCTATTATAATTTAACTTACTTGCATATAATATGTATATGAAAAAGTATTACAATTTTTAGAGAAAACAATAGGCCTACCAAGCAAATAAGTAAGGTTTTGTTCCCTTCCTGCTGTCTTTATTCGTGTATTCCAACAACGCTTTCGCCTCATAACTTTAACACATGCAATAGACAAATATTAGACACATCATTTCAAAATATTGTCTATTTTGAATAACTTGGTAGTTTTCTAATTGTGTTAATACCAACCACGTTTGAAACAATTGCCAAAACATCCGCATATATGACTAGTTAATTCTCAAATAAAAAAATATAAAATATACTATTATTTAACCCTACAACCGGCAGACAACACTATAGTGTCGTCTCAGCAAGCCTAGCCAGTACTTTCGTAACGTCTGATTGTATCGAATATTTCACTCACTAAAAATCATTCAATCTCAATAAAACAAAAATCATTAGATAGGAAATATTTCAAACTTTAATTTTTGTATTTACAAATATTTTGTAAAACGTACATTTACTCATGTAATCATCGTTTTGAAATTGTAGTTTTCTAAAAAGCTGTTTTCTAAAAAATTAGTTCTTCTAAAACACAAAGAAATTACTCAACTTTGTCACTTCTCCAAGGCTCAATATCGCTCAACAGAATTATTTTGACAATAATAAAAAGATACATTTGGATTCGTCAAGATTTGAACTTTCTAAAACTGCCACTTTCTGATTTTCTGAACTTTTGGAATATCAGACGTCTCTCATATAGTTTTGAAAATATAAATGTTTCTGTAAACCCTTGCAACTGGACAGTTTTCAAACAAGGAAAAAGCACATTTTAGATTCGACATATCTCTTACAATTCGAAATATGTATGGGTATGTTTGTATCTATTTGTAGAGAAAAGTTCAATCTTTCAATTCGTGTAAAGCAAACGACTTTTACTCTAACAGTTTTCGTCGTACAGTCCTGGGAAATACAGACAAGTAGGAAACTCAAAACTTGTCTTTCTCATGCTTTGAAAGTGACAGTTGTAACGGCTTTTCACACGTTATCTTGTATAGGGTTCGTGCACGAAAAGTTTCATTTATTTGATCTCATTTTATGATTCAAGTAAGCTAATTCAAATACTTTTATGAAACAATAATTTACAAGTATACAGTTCAATTCTTTGATTTATTCTCTAGACTTTGTTATAAGTTAATAATATTTCATTTTTTGGCAAAGCATATATTCCTAAATTACTATTCCAACTAAAGCCTAGTTTTGTTAGCAGTCTTTTAGTAGGAATATAGTTCAAAATAAGAAATTAAAAATTTATATATATTTTTAAACCGTTCTATTTAGAACTAAATTACACAACTTTTGTACATTTTAAAAACGATTTCAAAAAATGTTTATTACTTTTTATGTAGGCCTAAAGTTGAACTTTTTCCTTTCGTTAGTGAACATTTTTTGTTTCTTGAGAAAATAATATGTAAATTTTACATCAATCAACTTTTTACTGGCATATATGAATTCTTTGAACCTTTCCCTTCAAAAAAGCTATGTAACAGTTTTTAAATTGGTGTAGCCTATAGTTACTATTTTTTACGAATACCGGTATAGAACTATATCCAAAATTGGTGTGAACCAAGCAGCGCCCAAGATGTTTTTTTCTTCGATTTCTTGCTACAGTAAGACTAAACAAACGAAAATAGCTAAACAAACGTAAACAAACGATTTCATTCATTTTTAGATAAATATGATTTAGCAGCGCCCAAGACATTTTTTCAATTTCTTTCTAAACTAAGACTAAACAAACTATTAAAATAGCTTAACAAACGATTTCATTAATTTTTTGATAAATATGGTTTATGGGCGCTGCTGATGTGAATCTAGAGCGCCAAAGACGTTTTTCGATTTCTTGCTAAACTAAGACTAAACAAACGATGAAAATATCTAAACAAACGATTTCATTAATTTTTTGATAAATATGGCTTAGGGGCGCTGCTGATGTGAATCTAGCAGCGCCCAAGACGTATTTTTTTCGATTTCTTGCTATAGCAAGACTAAACAAACGATGAAAATAGCTAAAGAAACGATTTCATTAATTTTTAGGTAAATATGCTTTATGAGCACTGCTGGTTGAACCTAGCAGCGCCCACCATTTTTGGCTATGTATTGATTACTGAGCCTAAACAAACGATGAAAATGGCTAAACAAACTATTCCACTTATTTTTGGAATTATGTTTGAATTGGGCGCTGCTGGTGTGAACTAAGGCTAAACAAACGAAACTGATAATTTATTTTTTAATTTTGGGATTGGGCTCTGCCAGCTTCACATAGCCCTGGCCACAGCCATTTCTTTATCAAGTCTGAATTGTTTTTGCAAATTACGTTCCTCTCAGCTCGGATGTCCAGCAGTACTGGGCAAGGTAAAATCCCTCGAATGCCTGGATGGTCAGTAGGACTGGCCACACAAATGATCTGCACTAATTTATTTTTAGTAGTTTTATTTTGTCTGGATTGTGCTGAAATCTAGAGTCCAAACCTTAAACTAATTAATTTCCGCTTTTTTTCTGGCCTGTGTTGTATCTAAACGTAGCAATTTTCGTTACATTATAACCTTACCAGCAGTTTTACGTTGCGGTGTTTTTTTTAATTTTGAAGTACTGTAATTTAATAGAACAAAAGTTAATTAGTTTATTATTGCTTTTAAGTGTTTTTTGTTAACAAGTACTTGATTTAGTTTTATTTTAAATTAACAAAAATGTTGTTAGATAAGTTGTATACAATGGTTTATTTTTTCATTAAAATATATTATAACTTTATATTTACAGCTAAACCAAAAACTCAACAGTATAATATATCTACTTTTTTGTATGGAAAAATACAAGAGTTATTAAAAGCCCATGATATTGTTAAACAAGAAATGGTACTTTTCCGTTACACCGACCACACCAAGAGAACGAAACATACTGTGACTAAATAGGTTAGGTTAGATCATTTTAGGTGTTTTTTTAATTATTATTTTTGCATTTCTGTTGCCATCCGACCCTCGGCTAACCTATGGCAACAGAAATGCAAGAATAATTAAAAAAATACCTAAAAGGTTCTAACCTAACCTATTTAGTCACAGTATGTTTCGTTCCCTTGGCAGTGGTTTCGATGTGTGGTCCGGTATAACGGAAAAGTACCCAAGAAATAAATAAAGCATCCTGAGCTTCATATGGGACTATGCTTCAAAAATGTTCATTCGGAAAACAAAATTAAAATGTAATTATAATTAAAAAATTAATAAAATTACAGTATATTATCTACTTTATTATGCAATTAAAAAGTTTTTAAAAAGTACTTGATTTTGTTTTATTTTAAATTACCAAAAAATATTGTTAGATAAGTTGTATACAATGGTTTATTTTATTCATTAAAATATATTATGACTGTATATTTACAGCTAAAAACTCACCAATAACAATATAATATATCTACTTCTTTGTATGGCAAAATAAAAGAGTTACTAAAAGCCCATGATTTTATTAAACAAATATAAATACCCACTAACAACATTTCAGATTGTAGTGAAAAATAAATTCAGAGCTGTTGATGACTCCCGTTGAAGATGGCGCCAGAGCTGATAACAGTAACGTAAGCAGCCAGTCAGGCTGGCCATCCGAGCTGTGAGGACGTCTAATGCGGTAAATATTCAGAGCTGACTGAGAATAGCGTATGGCCAGCAGTACTGGCCATCCGAGGGCAAAGGGTTAAAATCTCAAATTTTCCAACTTTTGGATTTTAAGATTATTATGGGGCGACGCTACTCCCCCCCCCCCCCATAGTGACGTCCCTGACTATTGGTGTGAGGTCTGAGGGGAGGGGAGACTGGAGTGACATGATCTTGGCGTGAGTCATCCGCCACCCCACTAGACTCTTCTGAACACCCGCCTCTCTCTTTTAAGGTCAGTGCAACCCTTACGCTCGCTACTCACGCTCTACTAGAAATACAAAAATTTTTGTTTTCCCCACGATCTGTGCCCCCTACAAGCCGGCACCCTAGGCCATAGCCTAGGTTGACCTTATGGGTAATCCGGGCCTGTAATAAATTTCTATTGATGTCAACAAATTATATACTTTACATGCCTATATGCTCTGTAATAAATTACTATGTGTTGTAGTGTTTCAGGTACACTATCCAGACACAACACACAGTTAGGTTTAGGCTTATCCCTTTTACCTATTCTATACAAATAAGACCCTGTATTCCTATGACCAAACCTAATCTTACACAATGAAGTTATATTGCTTCTTTTCCATGTACTGTGTACAGGTGGTAAACCAAGTGTTTTAACCTTATTAGGTTGTACTTCCTTGTACCGTTCTGTTTTAACAGTGTTTTCGAACATATTATTTATGTTTTTACTGTGTTGACTTAACTTTAGCAGGCGTAGCTAATAGTAAAGATATTGTTTTATAAATTATCACTTCACTACATTTCTTTTTTTATTCATTTATCATATGGAGGCTTGTTTGGGAATCTGTAAATATAACTATTATATTGGACTCTTGTTTTAGACAATGTATACTCAATAGTCCTGTAAAAAGCATATAACTCTGTATTTAAGCTCGACATAACATCATTGGTGTACAAGACCTATTTGGGGGGGGGGGGTTACATCCCATATAGCTATCCCTACAGAACCTTCAAACTTTGACCCATCCATATAAATTTGTAATTTTGTTTGGGCCCCTAGTTGGCTGTGTCATTATGTGACTTACTAAGGTTACAATAAAAATTTTAAGTTTATAATTTAATCTGTACTAATACAAAGAGTTTACTTTAAGGGTCTGCTCCAGTAACGAGAAAGCAACCGGAAACGAAAGCGCTTCTCACTATATCCCTATCTAAACAGTGCAATTTCTTGCAGCTGAACGCTTTGACATTGCCTCATTTCAAACCATTTTATAAGTCCATGTTTTGTAATTGAGTGTTTAAAAAAAAAAACTGAATATTCTTTATAAAATTTCGCAACTGGCTTGCAAATTATTTTTCATTATTAATTTTTTATTGTGTTAGGAAAAAAATGCAAACTCTGTACTTACAAAATGTCAATTACATAACAAATCAAAAGCATTTAAAAAAAACTAAATTACAAAACGGATGCATATTGTGACTGTGCTTAAAGTGAGACCTTGCAAACAATTTTATGATAAAAAATAAACAATATAAATGGTTTGAAATTTAACATTATGCTCTTATGGGATAAAAATCCCAGATGCCCGCCACTACAGCAGAACCTTAATTTATATCTCAGGTTTTGGATTCGTCGATCTGGATCAAGCATGTGAAGGATTGGAACAGGTTGAATTATGTAAATAGTCTCATATCAAACTTGAACATTTTATTAATATCAATTTAATAAAAACAAATTAAAACATATTTACAAAAAAACTGGTGAGATAAATCATTTATGAATTATACCTGAGAACATACTAAGTTTATGAGTAATAAATTGCACTAGCTGACCCGTGCGAATATTTCGCAAGTTCGGAGTAGGCCTACATTTACCTGATTTAACACGTTGATTTAATTAAGTTTATTTATTTACATTGGTTTATAAATAACAGTTTCCCTATACAATCTTACAATGTAAACAATCTAACTAACAGCTGTCATGCTAGTTAAACAGATGGTTAGTAGATGGCGCCTTTCATTAGGAACATTCAGAGTATAATATAAAAGTTTTTTAAATCAATTTTTGTTATTAAAACATGAATTTTAAGCTGTTTGTCTATTTTTCCCGTGTAGTGGTTAAGGAAAGCTTTAAAATGATGCCTCATTCATGTAATTTGATGATGTATTAAGGAAGTTATGGCGTACCGACAAAAAAATAGTCTTGAGAAATAATATATGCGATTGTTTTACATGCCATGGATTTTCAAATATTTATTAAAAAACACTTCACTATTTCCATAAACCAATAGATTTAGGGGGATCGATGTCTTCTTGGTGGATGGATGAGGTTGAACGCATATCTGGCTGTTGTGCAATGTCTCATGTCCATGATGGTAGGTGATGCAACTCCAAGTACTTGTATTTGTGAAAATCTCCTTAATCCTGCGATTTACATGTCACTTTTGTTGTCAATGTCAAAACTTCATGAACGTTACTTAACACGTCCATTCTCTGTGGAAAAATAATTCAGAGAGATCTTTATTTTATCCGAAAAAGGATGTACACTCATTGTTTCTTTTTAATGAAAAAGTCAGTTATTAGATTTCTTCGTTCTACAATGTTCTCATAGACACAATGACACATTACCAAATTGTTTAAAACTATCAATCTTTGCACAATCCTGATCATAGATTACATACGGCATTTAATTTCTTTTATAAATGCTTGTCTTTTGACGTAGAGTTGAGTCTTTACGTGATACTGTAGGTTTGTATTCGTTCTGCAACGCACAAACAATAAGCAATAATATGGCAAAAAACAGTATAACTCATCTGCATTAGTATTTGTCCATCGCTTTAATTTAGAAAATTCTGGAAGGTCTGTATTTTTTTCACACTTTCCAAATAATATTTGTTTGTTTCATGTGCTACATGTGAAACAAGATCGTAGTCCATTAGTTGATAAAAAAAGTCAATTTTATTTCCATCAAATCCATCTAGATCTACAGTTAGGCCTGAATTTTGAGCGTAAAAATCATATTTTTTTGGTAAAAACTCATCATTATGTGATCATTTTCATACAGGACAACATGAAGGATCAGTTACTGGCTGGGCAAAATTTGGAATATTTGTTCCTGAATCAGAATCATTGTAGCTAATGTTATTATGACTGTTATCGAAAATAGTACTAGCATCTGCTAAAAAACTTTCAAAACTTGTTAACACTTATACCGAAACATCGGTCTCACAGGCACCCAGGGAAATTTGTTTTTTTAATTGCGACAGCCCTGGGGGGTTGGCAGTGTTGACCTTCACAATAGCTTACTTTCTCCCCCTCCCCTACCACGCGGTAAAATATCGATTAGTTCGGCTCTGGCGTTTGACCTTGAAACATCGTTTTACAAAATCATAGCGGTCTGTTAGACCGGGTGTTTCGTTTACCGTTCTTTGAATAGCGGTTTTGTAGACCGGTGTTTCGCATACCGTATGTAGTGACCTGTGAGACCGGTGTTTCGGTTAACTTATTTATAGTGTCTTTTACATTTTGTGACTAAATAAAATCATTGAAATGGCTCGTCGAGTCAGTGCCGAGGATCCCGACTTCAGTGACACAATTCGTGAACTTTTGAACGATGAAGACAGTGACAATGAAGATACCAGTATTGAGGAAATAGATGATTCGGACGCTGATCCCGACTATGTGTTATCCGAAGAAGAAAATATTCGGGCAGACACACCAGACTCTGATGAAGACAACCTTTTAGAGGAAGAACGTGAGGATGACAGCTTAGAAAATATTGAACAGCACAGCTTGCCAGAGTTTTTCGTCGAGAGGATAAAGAAGAAAGAATTCGGTCCCCCAAATGCATGGCAAAGTAAAGCTCCACCAAATCAGGTCAGAGTTCCAGCCCGTAATATTATTAGAACAGGCTTACCTGGCATCAGAGGCCGTGCCAGGCTCTTAGGAAATAGCCCTTCAAAAACCAATGTTTGGAAATTGTTCTTTGATGAAGAAATAATGACACAAATTGTAGATAGTACTAACGTAAAGTTACAAAGTGTAAGAGCCAATTTGAGCGAAGAAACAAACAAAAGTAATTATAGAGATACTTGTATTGAGGAAATAAATGCTCTTTTGGGCCTGTTTGTTCTTTCATCAGTTTTACGTTCTAAAGATGAAAAAATATGTTCGTTGTTCACCAAAGACTCTTGCAGCCGGCCAATATTTTCTGCCGTAATGTCAGTAAAACGGTATGAGATCTTGACTTCTTGCATACGATTTGATGATGCAAACACAAGGGACGAAAGAAAGCAAACTGACAAAGCTGCTCCAATTTCTGAGATCTTTCAAAAATTCATTTCAAACAGTCAAAGTGTCTTCTGTGTGTCGTCCGAAGTTACAGTAGATGAGATGTTGATTCCCTTCAGAGGCAGATGCAGTTTCAGGGTTTATATGCCTAATAAACCAAAGAAATACGGCATTAAGGTTATGTGTTTAGCCGATGCTAAGACATCGTATCTACTAAATGCATATATATACACTGGTAAAGGCAGTGACAGTGTCTCTTTATCTGCAGAAGAGAAAAAATTAAGCATTCCCACTCAAGCTGTGGTTAGAGTTTGCAGGCCTATTGAAGGGTCTAATCGAAATGTAACAGCAGACAACTGGTTTACGTCTCTAGAAGTTGTCGACGAGCTTTCAAAGAGAAAACTAACGTACGTGGGTACGGTAAGGAAAGACAAAAAATTGATCCCCGAAGAATTCCTTCCTAACTCAGAAAGACCAGTTGCCTCAAGCCTTTATGGATTTAGAGGTACATCGACTCTTCTTAGCTTTGTGCCCAAGCAAAAAAGATCGGTTGTTTTGATTTCATCAACACATCACAGTGTTCAAACAAACCCTGAGAAAAAGAAGCCCGAGATCATATGTTATTACAACAAAACAAAATGTGGGGTAGACTTGCTGGATATGAAGTGTGCAGTCTTTACATGCAGCAGGAAAACTAGGCGGTGGCCACTTGCTGTGTTTTACCGAATGATCAACATCGCTTGTGTAAATTCATTCATAGCTTATTTGAGCTTCACAGGCACACCGGAAATGAAAAGGTTTGAGTTCATAAAACAGCTAGGTCATGAGCTGGTTGTTCCCCATCTTCGGAAAAGACTGGCAGAAACTGTGAACCTTCCAAGAGCTTTGAAGTCTAGCATAGAGAATGTTTTGTCAGAAAACAAAACTGAACAACAACGAAATCAGCATAGACAGCAGCAACCAGAAGTTGAAGAAGAACAGCCGGATGACCCACAAGAACAAGGACCAGCCCAAGCAACTGTCCCAAGTGACAAGATGGAAAAGAGAAAGACATGTTCTTCGTGCCCTTCCTACAAAAAACGGAAGACCAGCTACATGTGCATTGCTTGTAAAAAAGCAATATGCTTAGAATGTAGCCGTAAACTGTGTGTTGACTGTGCCAAAGAGAAAAGTGGTTGAGGTGTACCGACGACTCGTAACAAATGATCATTATCTTTATGTATTTTGTGTTTTTAAATTTGTCTACTTCTTATATTAGTAACAACCATTGTTACATCATTTCAAAGGTAGTTTTTCAATCTTATATTTATACAACTTTTATTTTCATAAAGTAAAAAGTAGTAAGGCCTACATATGATCCAATATGTTGTACCGGTATTCACTTTTATTGTCAATTATCTCATTTTATTAATTTTTACTATTATTATTCTTTATTATTATTTGTAACTTCCATATTTTTATAAATCTTGTAACCCATATTGTATTTTTGTTACTTTGATGATATTCACAGTTATTACATTGAATATAGATTTTTGCGATACATTGTTATTTTTATATTTACTTTCAAATTTATAATATCTCAATTTATTATTTTGAAACTACTTTTACACCATATTTTTATATCTACCTAACAGTATATTGTAAAAATAAAAGTCCTTTTGTTATTAAAATGTGTGTGATGTAACTGTATTACCCATAAAACCAGTGTAACACAAATAGCGGTCTGTAAGACCGGATGTTTCGGTTAACGTTATAAAAATTATGTTTCGGTATAAGTGTTAAACTTGTTGCTTCAAACTCACCATCGCTGTCTTCTAAAACATCTTCATCAGATTGCAATACCTCATTGTCATTGTCAGTAAACTGGTCAGCTTCACTAATGTCATAAACAATGTGTCTAATTTCATCACTACGTAGTAATCTATCAGGATCTTCAGCCATACTTATATAAAATCAACCACAATTTTAACACTATTATTTACAAACAATATACAACTTTTTAGTATCTACGGTAATATCTACAAATGAACCACAATTTTAACACTACTATTTACAAACAATTACACAGCTTTTTAGTATCCACAGTAATATCTACACTATTTACAAAATAATACAAGAACAACAGTAACAGTAGTCATGATATTTACTAGTCCACTACAGAAACCATACTGAGCTTTCGCGCCAATGTAAGCAGTGAAGCTGCGAACAAGTGTCACTTGGCGCCAACAATCAGCTGAGCTGTTACTGTCTGCTAGAACGGTGACTTCACGTTCCCGCCTTGGGTCTGTTTATTCACTCCCCCCTCCACTCACTCAATACAAAAACTACATTCATTCCATCAACAATTTAATACTTAATTCAAATTTGTATTTCCATTATAATCTAGTTTTTAAAAAGGGAACCCCGTAAATATTGCATACCAACTTAACAAACTTTAAGGTTCGTTCAGGCCGTTCTGGAACGGCCTTCCTCATTTTCCTTCATACTGGCATTGAAGAAACAACACTACAAGAAGCGAAACCTAATGGGCTATAAACGGACGCTTGCGTGTTAGTTCACCTCGAAGTCTCTCGGAGCGCCACCAGTCTTTTGCTGCTCCTCAAGACGAAACTGACATAATAGACAGAGTTTAAATTTCGCCGCACCACCAGACCGCGAATATATCTGCCTCTTGCACTGTCTTGCACAAACTGCTTTGTCCTCCTTTCATCATCCCCAACGAAGAGAATTTAGTTTTCGTTTTAGAGGGAGCGAGCACATGTTTCAATATTTGGAGCACGTTGCAACTATATTATACAATACTGTTGAACAATGATTTATTTATTGATAATGTTTTTAATAATCAAATTATAAAATGTGGCATAAATTTAATACTTTTTTTTAAAATGAATTAAAAACATTTTTAAGTAGTAAATGATTTTTTGTAACTTACAATGCAAAAGTTATGTCAAATACTGTATAAAAATTATCTTAAATCTCCAATTAACATTATTTGAACATGTTTTTTCCTGAATTTTATTTGATAATCTAATAATGTGGAATATTGCAAAGTCTTCTAAGTTTGTTTTGTTAGTAATTAACAAATAAACACTTTATTTCATAAAATCTCGGACTTAAAATGGGTAAAATATTTAAAACTTAATATGGAAAAACTTAGGTAAAATAGCAAAACAGTTTTTGTTTTGACATCAAATATATATATATATTTCAAATATATATATTTGATTATATATAATCAAATCATTCTATATTTTAAACCCATTTATTAAAAAAACTAATATTATTAGATTTATGTATCTATTCAATAGATTATTATTAGTAATTAACTAGGGAAGATCCCTGCGTGCTCCGCACGCCATCCCCGTTGGCCCCTTCTATATACAAATGTTATGTTTTATTTACAATAAAGGTTAGGATTAATAATAATCTCAAAGCTAAGATGGTAAATAATGTTAAATGTCCAAATCAAATTATTTCTTATATTTTATACCATCACTTATAATAAAGGTCTACACTTAAACAAAACTCTACCTAAAAGTTAGAAATAGAAATAATTGTTTGAAATTTTGAAATTAGCTGTTAATGGAAATATTTGAGCAAACAGCTGATTGCTGTACCAACACCAAACATTTTTAATAATTATATATTATGGTGCACCCTTTTCTATACAATATTTAGTACAGTTTGTTTTGTTTTTACGTCCAACAGTTACAAAAACCTAACCTAAACGTTAGAAATACAAATAAATGTTTCAAAGTTTGAAATCAGGTGTTAATGGAAATATAACAAACAGATGATTATTGCTATTATTATAGTCAATAAACACATTTATTGGCGCTCACATTTGTGTTAAATATTTAGTATATTTTGTTGTTTTATGTTCAATAGGTATTGCTGTTTTAAAAAAAAGGTATATAAAAATATGTTTGTATTCAAATGTAATGTCGAGTAAAAAATGTCAAAGTAATCGGTGAAGAACTTTTGGAGATTTGAGATTTTGAACAAATGAACATTTACATTTTTATTTATAGGCCTATACAGAATGTCCCGTAAATAAACAGCCAAACTTCGGAGAATGGTTCTATGGGTAAAAATAAGAAAAAAAGTTCATATAAACATAGGCCCGAAAACGCTTCGTTTTTCAGATATCCGCCATTTTGTTTTTTGTACAAAATACAGTAATGCATATCTAGAGAACGGTTTGACTGATTTAGTTCAAACGTGGCATAAAGTTTAACCTAACAATGATTTATCTCAAGAAAAATAAGCGATTAAATCACGCGTTTGCAAATTGCGGCTGTTTGAAATTTTCAAACCTAAATGACTCTAAAACCGAACATTTTATCAAAAAAATGTCGACTTTGTAGCCCTATTGATTCCCTATCGGATGGTGTAACTGTCAAAACAATGGAATTTAGGATAAAAGTTAAGTTATGTGCAATAATATGTTTGTTCAACTCGGTGGCATCCTATACCAACACAGTAAATACTACAATATTGTATGTACATTTGCTGTCAGGACACCCTGTATATAGATATAGATATAAAAATATAGATATTGTCACATACATAAAATTGTACATAGCTTAAACAAGTTTTTCATTATGTTTTGTACGCACATTAAAAATGTAACAACAATAGATAATTACATTTAAAAATTTAGTAATTTGTCGTTTTATTGTTAATAGCCTACATTTTTCATAACTGAACGAAATCAGAAATTTTAAAAACGTCACACTTAAGGTTTAATAATTACTTTATAAATGTTACATTTGTGTTTAAATGTATAGGCAAATAAGTAAAAACCTAGATCAGCTGTCCGATTATTAAAAGCGCGTAGTTAGATAGTTGACTAATAATAAATCAGCTGTTAATTGTAAATACAAAAATACTATACAATTTACCACAACGGTTTGAATTCCTTAATTCCTTTTTGAATTATTAATCCCTACTTGAAGTAGTAAAATGACACAATGAGAAGGTTTAAGCTTCAAATTAAAACATGTTTAAACTACAATTTTAGTACTTGTAATTTCCCATATCTTTCCTCTAAAAACCTGTTTTTTTTTTTAAATTAAAGGTAACTCAACCCATAAGTCACCTACGGGTAAGAAGAGCATAGCAGTTACGCCTCGACAAAACTATTTGGCTTTGGTCTCTGTAAAGTTGATACTAGGGGTGGGCACGTAATGTACAGTCCCAATAAAGAAGGTACAGTCCGCGCGGCGAAGCTGCTAGCGGTACCTGTTGGCCTCGAGACAAACTAGACATTTTCGACTATTGAAAAGTGTTCCCTCTGATAACATGGGGGTTTCGCTTCTTATAGTGTTGTTTCTTCAATGATACTGGTTAGGCCGTTCCTGAACGGCCTTACTCATTTTGTAAGAAACTAATCACTCTTTAAGGAAAGTATACAAATTAATATTTATTGTTTTAGAAGGCACTGAATTTGGATTTATTTTTTTAACGATCCCCCTACTTCGTAGTCGCTCTCCTAGAAATGTTTACAGCATAGTACAGTTGTGTCGTTTGGTGTGAAACATTTTCTTTTTGTGGCTAGTGCCCATCTTCTTCTTAGTTCGGGATTTTTTGGAAATCTGAAAAAATCGTCAATCATTCAATCTAGAGATTAGAGAACAAAATACAAATTTAAAGTTGTGATTGTATACAGTTAAAATTTAGCTACACAAATTAACTCTTAACCGACCAGCTTGGAACCGGTTAACAGTTTGACTAAATAAACCGACAGGATCTAAAACTCAT
>JAGFPH010012565.1:8763-29663 GCA_018207615.1 Philaenus spumarius | reverse complement strand
AGCTTCCTCTAGGGCCATAGGTGCTTACTAAGAAAGGGTTTGAAAAATTCCAAATATTATTGGGGTTTGGGGGGATCAAAGTTATTAAATCACGATTTCTTCAAAACTACTTAACGGATTGGAATGAAATTTGGTATGTAGCTTCCTCTAGGGCCATAAGTGTTCACCAAAAAAGGGTTTTAAAAAATTAGAAATTTTAGGGGGTTTGGGTGGTAAAAATGACTAAATCACGATTTTTTCAAAATTTTCGAACAGATTGGAATGAAATTTGGTATGTAGCTTCCTCTAGAGCCATAGGTGCTCACTAAGAAAGGGTATGAAAAATTTCGAAATTTTAGGAGGGGTTTGGGGAGATCAAAGTTACTAAAATCATAATTTCAGATCTTTTATTAATATGACAATAGTGCTTTTATTATTTAAGATCTATATATATATAAAAGCAAAATACCACTCATTGACTGAACACATAAAAAGAATACAATTACGTTAAAAAGACTGAAAATACCAACCACTACGTTCAACGCCGTACGGGTCAGCTAGTTTAGTATAAATTTAACTGGCATGTACTATTTAAACAAAACGTAAGCAGAGTGACCGACGTCGACCAAGTCCGCTGCAACACGGTTTAAGGATTTCGAACCTAGCTAAGGAGAAGGATTTGTCTGTACTCCCTTAATCAGCCTAACTGGAACCAAGACCGTAGCCAGGAAAACTTTTCGGAGAGGGTCACGTCAGAACCGGGGATTTGAATTAAAACCCTTTTAACACGTTCACTGCTAAGGACGCACATGTGAGCTTGACACTTATCACCATGAGAAGCGGCCGACGCACAGTGCAGTGCACGGCAACCACGTATTGGGAGAATTTTCAACACAAAGAACATTGCGTGCTTCGCACGCCAACCCTCGCATGGGGAGAATTTTTAATACACTATGCATTGCGTGCTTCGCACGCCAACCCTCGTATTGGAAGTATTTTCAATACACTATGCATTGCGTGCTTCGCACGCCAAACCTCGTATTGGGAGTATTTTCATTACACTATGCATTGCGTGTTTTGTTTGTGTGAAGTAATTTTGTTGTATTTTCATAGTTTTCTTATTTTAGATAAGATCAAGCTCACAAGAGAGTAAGGCTGTAACCTACTGCATCCATGTGTATTGTACGTTGTAGTTTAATCAAGTTAAATCTAAATATCAGTATGCATGCAATGCAAAATGATGTGAAATATGTTGCAGGTCTGTTGTGTTGTCTATTTTATAATTTAATTTGCACTTTTTAAACCTTGTATTAATTTTATTACTAAATTTCGGGATTTCTGGGGGGACCCCTAACGCCCCTCGCTACGGCTTTGACTGGTACAGAGGTTAAATAGCAATTTATGAAATAGTTATTTGTGTATCTAGGGTGGAAAGTTGAGTTTGTCGCACGAGATAAACATTTGACGCCTGAGGCGTAGCCGGATACACAACGTTTTTCCTACAGCTACATTTTAAATTAGCGTTTTTTAGTTTTTAAAAAGATCTGTTTTACTAAACAAAACGTGTTTACAGAGGTTAGTCACACTGCAATAAAAAAATTCAGAACATCACCTTTTTACTTTGCGTTTTAGGGTGCAAAGTAATCAGCTGACGCAGGCTAAAGTATTATTTTAACGCACCCCGTGCGGTAAAGTTAAACAAAGAGGTATCCTTATACCGGGTGTCCCACGAAGAGGTCCCTATTTTTGAATTGATATGACAGACGTATAGAGCGCGCTACAGACTTGAAATTCTACAGTCGTGACTAACTCATATGTAAAAGAAATACCCCTGAGTATCAGTTAATTCCTACTAATCCAAACAAAATGGCGGAAAAACAAAAAAACAACAAAATCAGTAATCGTATTTTAAGGGTAAACCTACTTTTATTTAGAATAGGAACAGCTACAGCTGTTTAGACTATTTTAAATCTATCAGCTGACTGCGTGTATCCACAACAATGAACATATTTGGTAATAAACATTGGCATTTGTTATTAAGTTGCATTGTAAAGTGTCTTATGTACCATGCCGTTTTCAACTGAGCAAAAAGTGAAATGTTGTTCCTGGGCTATTGCCTTATGAAAATGATTATGAAGCAATAAGGTGTTTTAGGGAAAGGTACCCAGGTGTATTTCCACCGTCAAAGAAATCTATTCGTAAGTGGAAGACTATCCCACAAAAAAAGGGGGGAAAAAAAAAAAAAAAAAAAAAAAAAAAATACCAAAGATCCTCCAACATAGAAAATGAAGAAATTGTATGTGCTGCTTTCATGGAATCTCCAAATACGCCTAATTCAGTAAGAAAGGTGGAATCTGCTACAGGGATACCGAAGTCATCTGTCCAAAGTATGCCAAAAAGAACAAAATCAAACATTATAAAACTCATTTAGTTCACGGACTGCTTGAAGATGATCCTGACAAACAATTGGAATTTTGTTCGAAAATAATTGAAAAGACTGACGTAGATAGCAAATGGCATGAAGGAATCGTGTTTTCAGATGAAGCGTCATTTCATCGAACAGGAACTGTAAACAGGCATAATTGGCATTACTATAACACAAAAAAATCCACATATCTTACAAGAAGAGAAATTAAAATCAACAGGTATAACAGTTTGGGCTGCTGTTAACAAGGATGGTGTTTTGTCGTATGACATATCCCGACAAACAATGACTGGGGAAAGGTATGCATCAGTTTTAAGCAATCACATAGTTCCTCATCTTTCTCAGCCTGAGATGAAAGACTTGTTTTCCAACAGGATGGAGCTCCTCCGCATTATGCTAATGTGGCCAATGCAGTTTTGGACCAAAATCTTCCTAACCGTTGGATAGGTCGTGGCAGCAGCTTCATGGACTGGCTCCCAAGGTCTCCAGACTTGACTGTTTGTGATTTTTTTCTGTGGGGCTTTTTGAAGAAGAAGGTTTACTGTCATAAAATTGCGACAGACGATGAACTAATGAGGTTGATGGAAGAGGAACTGTTGTTGATACCTCGAGAGTTGTTCAGCAAAGCGTATGACTGTTTTCTATTTCGTTGTCATCAGTGCATTGCGATCGATGGACATCAGTTTGAATAAGGTTTATGGATCAAATAGATTTAATTTATTTATGAGTTACTTATATCTTTAATTCCCTAACGTTGTTTAGTGCTTAGTAACATCGTTAAAATTCAATAATTATGTTGTAACACTTAAGCAAATAAAACTATTTTAACGAAAAGGTACTATTTCTTTGATATCCCGCCATTTAGTCCTAATGTGTCAGAATTAACTGATACTCAGGTGTATTTCTTTTACATATGTGTATGTTAGGACTGTTGAGTTTCAGGTTTGTAGAGTGTTCGGTGCATCTAATATATTAATTCAAAAATAGGGACCTCTTCGTGAGACACCCGGAATATTATTGCTCAAATTTGCTTTTTTGTAGCTAAGTGATATCTCCCTTAATTATTTAAGCATCATTTTAAAGCTTATATTACCCGCTATTGACGAAAATAGACAAGGAGCTTAAAATTCATGTTTTCGTTACAAAAATTTATTAAAAAACTTTATTATACTTCATATGGTTCCTAATGAAAGGCGCCATCTATTAACAATCTGTTTGACTAACATGACAGCTGTTAGTTAGATTGTTTACATTCTATATGCAAGTGTAATCTATCACGCAAATCAATCAAATTAAATTAACGTAAAGCGTTATACATTTTTTAACTGTTATTTATAAACAAACGTAAATAATTAACATAATTAACTGAATTAGATCAACGTATTAAATCAGGTACTCCAACTCCTAACTTGCAACAAATTCGTACGGGTGAGCTAGTAATTACTTGACGCTGAACACATGTAGTTTAGTTTGCGTGAGTGTGAGTGTGCAAACACGTACTTTATTAAGTGGTTGTATAGGAAAACAAACAAATAACTAAACATACTTACCATAAAGTAATAGCCTACAAATAATGTTCGATGGTATCAACTTTCCCGGAAGATATAAACGAGCCCGATTGTGTCGTTGACATAATTGTAAATGTTATTTCATAGAGTGGACAGAATGGCCAGTGATCCTGTCACTTTCACGACGTCCACGTGTGTAATACGTGGACTCAATTAGCGGGATTCGACTGAGCACGAATTCTTTCAACGAGTTGAAGAATCAAAGGTAAACAATAAAGTCAATCGTGAGCCGATTTAACGTTGTTGTGTGTAACGGAAATATATAGGAGTTTTGAACTTAAATTATACAAGGGGCTCTGCCCCTGGACGCTTTGCGTCCCAACCCCGCCTCCGCCTTCGGCCTCAGATGGCTGCTTCGCTTCGCTCGCAGTTGGAAAATTCGCTAAAGAATCTCGTTAATATTTGGCTCGTTTGTACATATATTTGTAAAATTATGAAACCAGGCTTAAATATATTAACAGTAATTACAAGATTAATTATAACCTCAAATACATGCTTTAGAAACGTGAGAGGCTCTCATTACGATTTTAGTCCTAATTCTTACTATATTCTGTCAATTAAAGTTTTGAAACCAGGCCTAAATATAGTAAACGTTATTGCAGGATTAACATAACCTCAATACTGTATTTCAGAAATGAGCCAGGCCTATATTACAAAATTTACTATTAGAATGTATCCGTCTTTGCCAAGTTTATCTTTTTTAGACAAAATAAATTGTTAAATCAGGCAAAATTTATTTTAATTTCAACGTGCTAAAACAGTATAAATTAGCTTGTTAGCGAATTTCCATAGGAAAAATGAGCTATTGCAGGGCCCCTATGGCAAGACCCAAGGTCGGGAGTAGCAAATGAGCACCGATCATGGTCCCCAGAACCATATATATGTATATATTTATGTATGTGTGCGCACTCTAACGGACGCATTTTAAGTCCGATTTGGTTAAAATCTGGTACACATGTTGGTTGTCTACGTCGCTCGAACGAGTTCGTTAGCCAAAAAAAATCCACCAACCGGAAGCACGTTTTTTGACCGGAAGTAACTATGTTTTGAGATTTTTCCTACGAAAATGAAATGTTTTTTGTGCGTTTTCTACAAATATAAATGTAGGATGTTATTCTGCACATTTTGTTTTTTTACGCGACCTTATAGCTCGCTTGGTTCTCACAAAATCGATCAAAACGTAAAATACCATAGAAGTGCCCAGTTCAAAGCCATGTGGTGGATTCTACCGTGGGATTGGCAATGCATTCAATGGAAACACAGACAGATGTTCAACGCCTTCGTGAATAGACCTATTTCCCAAATTGTTGGTTGAAACCCTAAAACATATACCTATAAACCTTATTTTGGAAATTTGTTCAACTCACGTTAGCGGTTCAGCTGCGTGGTCGAATTATTTTTAAAATTTAATTAAAAACTATCCAATGAACAGCTGATTTTGGATAATACTCAATCCCAGTTCTATTCCATTCTATTTCCAACGAGATAAAACAGTATAAATTGGCTTGTTTATAAACAGCTGTTTTGATCGCTTTATTTACTATTTCGTTGTTATTTTGTAACCAACATGGCAACCCATAAGACCCTATGTTAACATTTTTCAACTTTTTTATAGATTTTCTAAAAAAATTGCGTTTTTATACGAAATACAACTATATGGGTGTACTTAAAAATCAAAACTACTCCTAAATACAAAATTCCTTTGAATTCGTTAGAGCCGTTTTCGAGATCCGCGACAGATACAAAGATAGATGCAAGAATTGCTTACTTAAAGTAATAGTATATGTGTCAACATCCACAGAGTTCCTACATAAAAACATCCATAACAAAAGATGGATCGCGCGTTCTTGACACTTGAGGTTTACGCACGGGCTTGGCTTGAGGCTATTAGTACAGTGCAGTGAAACCCGGCTGGAGGCTATGGTCCTGCGCAAAGCTTATTTTATTTTACGGAGTGCTGAGTAAGGGAGTAACAGTAACACGTTATTTATGGTGGGGGTAAAAGAAAGAGTGATCAAACTGTATATGCAACTAGAGGACTCCGCCTCTACTTTCTTCGCTCACCAACCTTCGTGGCGACTCGCGCTGAAGAAAATGCAAACAGATTATTGTATAATATGATATTTTAACGGAAATTACGATTGTTTAGGACAGAGGCACTTGGATCGGGCGAATCGGTGGTAGGTGTTGCTGTGACCTAGATCCTAACTCATGCCCAGTAGGGCAAGATGATATAATACCGAGTATTTTATGAAGCACTGTAGGTTCCAAATGTGACTCGTTGACTGATTACGCTCATCCTGTTCCTTAACCGTCACGTATTTGATATGTATTCAACTGTTTTACATTTCTGAATTGTTTTAAATTGCAGTATGATCTCGGTAATCCGAACTGTTTACGATCCCAATGTGTCCGAATTAACCATTTTAATCAAAGTGTACATAAAATAATATAACGTTTATTAAATAAGCTTATTATCGACCATTTCAAACACCACGAAAAATTAAAAAACAAATCATTCTATAAGCACTTTTTCATGAATTAATTTTGCGAAGCCCTCTTTCCCGGCTTTCGTGCAAATTTTGTAAATTATTCTCCTCAGAAACTACTCGACCGATTTAGATAAAATTGTGCAGGCACAATCTGCATGGTTTGAAGGGTGCACCACTCTAGTTTCAATTTGATATCCCTTTTTCGACAAAAGTTATTCAAGTATCTAAAAAATATCTGCATGTGCCATGTGCTGTATGCGATGCAGATCTCTTAGCGCATGTTCTGTTCACCATGTGACCAATCTTAATCGTCTACGTTTTAAAAATCGCAAAATACTGGCTGCACACTTATTAAGGCTCTGCAGAACCCATCTTGAATTTCAACTCCCATAAGAGCAATTTTAAACGCGTAACTAGACTACTGGAGTAATAATTATGAGACAATTGTTCTGACTATGTAATTTTAAAGGTTACTACAGTCCAAATGTAGATATCGTTTGGTTTTTAAAATTATTTTTTAACTAAATTTGTTCCTGACTTAACTAAAAATCAAAGTGATTATTTTTTCTTATTCAGTAATGCAGTTATAAAAAATATAAAAAGCTTAACACATTTAAAGTTTAATTAATTTCAATAAATTTGGATAATTTATGACGAAAAAATCACCTTTAATGTGGAAACATGTACACGCATTTGTGGTCGTACTCGAGTGTTTAGCCTGCACTCTGGTGGTTATCACACCAACTTGTTGCTCGCGGAGGAATACTATAAACATAAAATATCAATTAAATTTTGAACGTGTGAGAGAAAGCCGTGTTTAATAACACGTACTCACATACATTGTCACGCATGCGCATTTCAGTACGTGTACAGTCAGGGTTACGCCTGTAACCATCTAGTTTCCGCATTTATGAAGCTGCCACTGGAAGAATGAAACGCACACAAACTCAATGCTAGTAGTGTACAGCTCTGCCACTTGGAGTGCTGCGGTCAACTCAGAAATATTCTCCACTCCTGACGAGTTGCATTGCATACAGCCCCGATAGTTTTGCTATCGACAGATGGCTGGCTGTTATATTTGAGTAAGGATTAGTGATCAAAAAGTAATCAAATAAATTTAAAAATATCAAAATAAAAAAGTTAAAGGTAAAAAAGGGGGCTAAATATTCTCTAAAACCACGTAGTTAGCTCTGAGTAATGTTAAAAGAGAATTCTATCCAAACTACGGCCCGCGGGCCAGATGCGGCCAGCGAAAGGATTTGGTCCGGCCCACAGACACCAATAAAAAAAGTTTTGTTTTAGATATTGAGAGTGCGCAATGCTGTTAAAAGTGCAGGAGGGGAAAAAAACCAATGGTGTTACACTGCATTGTTCACCAACTAGCACTGAGTGGGAAAACCCTTGACGTGTCAGAAATAATGGAAGTAGTGGTAAAAACTGTAAATTACATCAGATCACATTCTCTTAAACACAGACAGTTTAAGAACTTTTTGTCAGAAATAGAAAGCCAGTACCCAGACATCCCATATCATTGTGAAGTGCGTTGGCTAAGCAGAGGAAAGGTGCTTATGAGGGTTTTTGAGCTACGCCAAGAAATTGACATTTTTACGATTGAACAGGGCAAGCCAGTAGAAGAGCTTTCGAGTGATCAGTGGCTATGGAAACTTGCATTTCTTGTTGATATTACCACACATCTTAATATTTTAAATTTGAAACTCCAAGGCAAGAGTTCGTTTGTAAACGATTTTGTTTCAACACGTAAAATCTTTCAGATTAAAACTAGTACTTTTTGAAAAAACAAGTAGGAAAATCAGTTTTGGACCATTTTGAAACTTGCAAAAACTTTGCTAGTGAAACAAGTGCGCCGTGTCCATCTCAATATGCAACACAAGCGATTTCAAAACTACGTGAGGAGTTTGAAACTCGCTTTTCAGACTTTGATGTAGCAACTACATCAGAAAAGATCAACCTATTACAAAATCCATTTAAATATAAAGTTGAAGATGCTCCTACAGAACTTCAGCTCGAGTATATTGACCTTATGTCAAATGAAAACTTAAAAGAATACTTCTCCGAGTGTTACAAAAATGAAGATCTTCGTCCTTTTTACTGGTATGTAACTAAGTTGTAATATTTTTTTTTAATACCTAAATTTAATTTAGGTTTTTATTCCAGGTCGTTAAGTGATGAGTTCAAAGCAATAAAGAGTTTTGCGAGAGAAATGATAACTATATTTGGTTCCACATATATTTGTGTGCAAACCTTTTCGAAGATGACACATGTGAAATCAAAATACAGGTCAATGTTGTCAGATAAACACCTAAAGCTATGCTCACTATTGGAACTACGAATTTTAATCCAAAATGGACAAACATTGTGAATAAAGAACAGCTGCACACATCTCACTGAAAATAAAGACAGGATTTTCTTTTCAAAAATTTTTGTGTTACATATTTTAAGTTTAAATAAATAAGTATGACTCTCCTGAGTGTTTTGTCTTAACCTTTGTATTTAAAATGCTTATTACTTTTTATTTAACTTTAACCAATAAAAATTATGTCGGTATAAAAAAGAGTTAAAAATCATATATAAGTTACACTCAAAGACACTTAAAACTTATGTTAAAAATTAATTTATTTGTAAAAATAGACTGGAAATGCTTAAAAACACTGTTTCCAAGTGTCAAATTTTCCACCCTGGGGGACAAGTCGCCCAGACCCTGTTCGCCCGCCATACCACCTCGAAATTTCAATACGGCCCTTGGGTAAAATAGTTTGGAGACCCCTGGACTAATACAAAAAACTAAAAATTATATTTCACAAAATGTTTAATTTATATGAATACATACTTCTAATAAAATAGTGGAGGTAAAGCCATTTTGACTTAGCCTTTTTAAACTCCAGGCATCCTTAGTAAACAGTACTTTTCATTAAATGTCTGTTTTCTTAAATACATTGTAATGTACACCATTTCCCACCTACGCTTTGGACGTTTGGCTGAGATATTAGTGGCAATTAAAACTGATGTCTATTACTGAAACTACTCCATCTTGTAAATTAGATGTTGTAGATCTATATCGCTATTCAAAATAAATTCGAGATTATAACCAGCTAGGGGAAACCCCTGCGTGCTCCGCACGCCAACCCCGTTGGAACCTTCTACACATATAATCATGTTATATTTTCTTTATAGTAAAGGTGTAGGACTAATAATAACCCCAAAGCTAAGATGGTAAATAATGTTAAATGTTCAAATAAAATTAGTTCCTATATTTTATAACAGCAGTTATAATAAAGGTTACAAGAACCAGCAAGGCTCAGTTCTACACTTTAATCAAAACCTGACCTAAAAGTTAGAAATACAAATAATTGCTTCAAAGTTTGAAATCAGGTGTTAATGGAAATATTAGAGCAAACAGCTGTTTTATCTGTTGTTTTATTCAATTGGTTGCTATGGTAATGAATGTAAATACATTAAAGAAATAGGGTCATCAGTCTAGGCCTAACCTAAGAATTTTTTCCGACTAAATTGACAAACATATTGAAATAAAAAATGTTTTTATAAAAATGAATTATAGCCTATGTTACTAAAGGATAGTGTAACTTTTTATTGGTAAAACTATTTTTTTAATCAGTTCAGTAGTTGCAGAGATTACCCCCTACATACAAACAAACAAATTTTACCTCTTTATAATTATGTCAGCATGAAAGTGTAATTGAGTTTTTTGTAACGCTAGTTGAAACAGCGTAGAGTAATAACGGCAAAACATTACCACGTGTAGAAAGTCTATTGGGAAATCGTATCTAATAACTACATATCCAGGAGACTTTAATGATTAGTTATGTGGATATAACACAACACAGAGAGACCTAGAAGATATTCCTTCCTGAAGGATACCCCAATCAGAGAGGAAATCCTGGATCGGAATCTTGCTTAAGAGGACATCCAAATCTATGTGTATGAAAATAGGCTTGATTTCAGTGATGCAATTTCCTTTAATTTTAATTTACGAGGAGATAATTCCCGGGAATGACTATCGTTTGTCACGTCTTGACACAAAAGGAACTTAACAATTAGGAAACTATGACTTGGCGTGAATTTATATTTTAGTGGTTTGCTACCTTACAAGGCTATAAAAATAGGCAATAGATAATGAGGATGGCATTATTTATATCCATTCCGTAGTTTATTGTTGATCATATTTTTCTTAAGTTTAATGTTTTTGGACAATTTTAAAACCAATAAACGGTACCAGAAACTGGTACAAACTTTCTCACAAACATATTATTTCAATTATTAAACAGATTCACTGTGACTTCATAATTGTAGGTGGGTTAGGAGAGGTGATATTAAAGTAGGAGATTAACTAAAAAATATTATTATTATTATCTAGAGAGAAAACTATTCTATCGATTTCAAACAAATTTGCACCAAACACGTCAATTTGGCCTGTATATGCATGAAAAAGGTTTTGAAAAATTTTGAAAAACAACCCCTTTCGGCCCAAAAACCTCCCCAAATTCAGTTATTGTGTCTGTTGAATAAAAAAGAAGCAAAAGCTTTTAGCATTTAGGCTAGTCTTAGATGTAGCTTTCACTATTAAGTCAACGCTTTTAGTCTTAGCACTTGGTTAAAGTGACGTGAATAACCTTTAGCTAAAGTTAGTTATCAAAAGCTGAAATTTTTTAGCCAAAGCTTAAAATCTGTCATATTTTTTAAGTTATAGCTTTTGTTTATTTTTTATTCAACAGACACATTACTATTATTATTAGCTGAACGAGAATTTTTTAGAAAGATGGGGTTTCTTGCATATGGTAGGGTACATTAAGGGCTAAAAATAAGCCAAATTTGATCAAAATCGTTAGAGCAGTTATTTTATAAAAAAATAAAAACTGATTTTTGGGGGTTTTTTGGCCAAAAAAGGGGGGTTGTTTTTCAAAAATTTTCAAAACCTTTTTCGTTTATCTATACAGGCCTAATTGACATGTTTGGTGCAAATTTGTTCGAAATCGATCGAATAGTATTGTCTCTAGCTTTGTATACATAGGCTACAGACAGACATTTTGTAAAAAACACTTTTTTGGACCCAGGGGTCCCAAAACGGATATATCCACAAAAATCTCAACATTGATTTTTTTTGCGATCATTATACTTTCTCTATACTATAGTATAGTGAGAAAATAATAAATGAATTTGACGTTTTAACACAAAAGTTTTACATTAAATGTTTGCTTTAGGTCTAGAATATAAATAAGGTATCTACAATAAAGATCAGCGAATATCATTCATAAGGCTGGGAATGGCCGCCAACTGAATTACACTCAACTGAATTATATAGATTCTAGCATGTATAATTACTATTATTATTATTATTTACAATAACGTTTCGTTAAACAGAAGTTGTAGTGGTAACGAAACAAACGGTTGTTTAATTGTTCGTAAGTTTTTTTTACTTCCGGAGAAAGTTTGTGTTTGTATAACTAGTGTAATATTTGTTTTTGAAACAAAACTTATTATTATTTTGATAACTATTAAACTCAAGTAAAAAATCACAGGCAGATTAATTGGATACACATCAGAAATACATAATTAAAAAACACTAAAAACAATAGACTTGATTTAGTCCTACCTATGCTGACGGGGATTTTTAACTTGGTAATTGTGTACAATTATAACGATTATAAATCTCTAGGCCAATTTGTTAAAATTTTGTACTTATATACGTTATTATTTATATAAATAAAGATAAAAATATTAGTTTTTAATTGATTTCTAACTTCATATTGGTAAATCAAATGATTAAGAAGTTATTAATATTATAATGAAGAAATAATAATCGAATATGTTTATATGTTATACGAAGATTTATGTATGTTTCCGAAGTTAAACGAATGCTTTTTATAACCTCAAAGCAAATCTTATGAAGTATTAAAGCCTATATTAGTTCTTTAACTCATATATTAAGAAAATCAACTTCACAAGACTTATATTGATTAAAGTTGTAAACATAACCCCAAAGTATAATCTATGCTAGGTTTTATTTTACAATGCAGTTGTTGCTGACACTTCACAACTGAAGATGAATACGAAGATATGAAGATATGAAGATGATCTGCTGATATGAAGATGAATACGATAAATTTAAAAACTGGTGTGAAGAACAAACACTACACGTATAGGCCCAAGTTTATTTTAGCCAACCTGTATCAACTCCTAAAACCGAGTGTACGTTCTTACACGTAACATATAATATGACAGCTGATTTCACCCCTCATCTGTAATACTTAAACAAAAACAGTGTAGATTACACTTTGGTGTATTTTTACAACTTTAATCGTTATAATTTCTTGTCAACTTGATTTTTTTCAATTATGAGTTATAGAACTAATTTATGATATAATAATATTTGCTTTGAGGTTATAAACTAGATATAAATACAACCTTCTATAATCAATATATTTGTTTATACAAATAAAAGAAGAGATACAGATTCGTTTAACTTCGGAAACATTCGTACATCTTCGTATAACATATACACATATTCGATTATTAATTTCTTCACTGTAATATTAATAACTTCTAAATCATTTGATCTGTCAATATGAAATAAAAAGCAATTAAAAGATAGTATTTTTTATCTTTATTTAAATATATAATAACGTATGTAAATAGAAATGTTTAACAAATAGGCTTACAGTTTTATAATCATTATTATTGTACCGAGTAGGACTTAATGTTGTTTTTAAATAGCTTGTTTTTTAAATAATGTATTTCTGATGTATATCTCATTAATCAGCCTGCGATTTTTCACGGGGGCTTATAATAGTTTTTGATAAAAGGTTGGATGATGAAAAGTACTGTTCATAACTCGTCCGAAAGTGCTATACCGGTGTTTGATCGAAACTCGATCGTACACCATGGGCGGATCCAGCCGGTTTTCAAGGAGGGGGCTGTCTCCGGGGGGGGGGGGGGGGGTATAGAATAATTTTTTGGAATACAGTGCTTGAAAACGTGTTTTTAGACTATTTCACGATCACCTATTTTGAATAGGAATTAGGGATTAATATGCTTTAAACAAAAATAAAGTTTTATTGTAACAAATTCTAGTGAATAAACCATAGAATTGAACTGTATACTTGAACATTTTAAATAGATTTATTCTAAAAACTTATTTCACTAAATTACAACAACTAAACAAAATTCTCTCAAACGTATAGTGTACAGAGTGGAACAAAGTTACTGTTCAAAACTTCGGGAAATGGTTCTATGGGTAAAAATAAATATAAAATCAAAAATAATATTTTTCGAAAAACGCTTCATTTTCCAAATATCTGCCATTTTGTTTCTTTTATTAAATAATTAATATCTAGATAAAGGTTTAACCGATTGAGTTCAAACTTTGCATGAAGTTTAACCTAACAATGATATATCTTAAGAAAAATAAGCGATTATATCGAATCATGCGCTTTAAAATGGCGGCTGTTTGAAAATGTCAGACCTAAATTACTCAAAAACTGTACATTTTAACAAAAATGTCAGGTTTTTTTTGTAGCCCTTTTAATTCTCTATCGGATGATTTAAATTTCAAAACAATCGGATGAAAAAAACAATTATTACACATAACTTAGCTTTATATTTCATTCGATTGTTTTAACAGTTACACCAACCGATATGGAATCAAAGGGGCTACAAAAAAAAGTGTCTTGACATTTTTTGTTTAAATGTACGGGTTTTGAGTAATTTAGGTTTGAAATATTCAAACAGCCGCCATTTTAAAACGCATGATTGGATATAATCGCTTATTTTTCTTAAAATATATCATTGTTAGGTTAAACTTCATTCCAAGTTTGAACTCAATCGGTTAAACCGTTCTCTAGATATTAATTATTTATTAAAAGAAACAAAATGGCAGACATTTGAAAAATGAAGGGTTTAATAAAAAATATTATTCTTGATTTTCTATTTATTTTAAACCATAGAACCATTTCCTGAAGCTTTTAACACTAACTTTGTTCCACCCTGTATAGTTCCAGCCAGACAGGAAAAGGTAACGGCTAACGCGCCTAGGGCGTTGAAAATGTACATATTTTACGGAAATACCACCCGAATAGTTCGGAACGCTAAACCAGGTTTTCCTTATATTAAACGAAAATATAGAACTTGCACTTCAAATAGATATAAAAATTATTATACGAATACTGCATACAGATTTGTAATAGATACATCGATTACAAAATGTGCTTTCTCATTTTTTGAAAACTGTCCAATGGCAAGGGTTTACAGACAAATTCATATCTAAGAAACTATAAGAGTTACGAATCATTAGAAGATCGTGGTAGAAAGTTAAAACCTTGACAAATCCAGTGCTGTCCTTATCTTTTTCTGAAAACAAGTCTGTCTAACGATTATGTGCCTTTAAAAAGTGACGAGTTTTAGCCATTTTCTTATGCTTTCTAGCGCGGCATCAATATTGATTAAGACAACTACCATTTTACAACGTCGATTACATATGTAAATATACTTTTTAGAAGAAATTTGTAAATACAAAAATTGAAGATTAAAACATTTTATTTTCGATGGTTTTTGTTTTATTGAGATTTGATAATATTTAGTGGGTGAAATATTCTATACAAGTTGTGTTGGTTGACACTACTCAGTTGAGCAGTCTGCCACTTAAACGATTAAACAAAAATATAATAACCCAAAGAGGGGCTGCCGTCCCCACAGCCCCCCCCCCCCTGAATCCGCCAATGTCGTACACCGGTAACGGCCACTTTCCGGACTGGTGACGAAATATACTATTTTAACATGCCACGGTTTTTAATCGGACTAAAAACTATAAAATAATTTCTAACCCCATCCTGACAGTTCGTAAAATTTGTGATTGTGAATTTTTAATAGCTATGAAAATACTTGTAAGAATTAATACTTGTAGATGAGCGATTATTTCAACTAAGTCATTAACAACTGTATCGCACTACAAATGATAAGAACCGTTGTGCGAGTTTTCACGACAGTTACCCCCTACCTTACTGTCACCTAACGTACTGCATGCGCCCCACGTTTTTCGTTTTAAATTTTACAAGAATTTGTTCGTAGCTAAAAATAAAAACACAAAACACGGTTTTCACAAAAATACGTTTAGTGGTTTCCACGACAAAGTCGTCATCATCAGCGACACTTCACCTGTTAAATTTGATTGATTTTCGTGATAGATTACACTTGCATATAGAACGTAAACCATCTAACAACTGTCATGTTAGTTAAACAGATCGTTAATAGATGGCGCCTTTCATTAGGAATTATATGAAAGTTTTTTAATCAATTTTTGTAACGAAAACACGAATTTTAAGCTCTTTTTTTCTCTCAACATGTTAGCCCACGGATTGGAGAATTTTATCAATAAAATAAATAGGTACAATACCTGATTTTTTGTCTTATCCAATCCTAAAATCACTAAAACCTCGCCACGGCAGTCGTATTAAACGTTTTACCGTGACCGGTTAGCGTTATTAGGACTAATCCATGTTTAATGTGTTTTTTAAAAAGTGTTTTAATATGTTTCTTGACGTGTTTTTGTGATTTTTGTTTCGTGTAATGACTTTAATGTATTTGACGACCTAATGACGAGATTTATTGTAATTATTTCTGTGATCTGAAGATGGGTACTTAGGTTATCCGAAACTGCGGTAGTCACAAAGTGATTTTAGGATTGGATAAGAAGAAAAAGCAGGTATTGTACCTATTTAATTTATTGATGAATTTTAAGCTGTTTGTCCATTTTTCGTCAATTGCGGGGTACATTACATAAGATTTAAATGATGCTTATATAATTCATGTTAATGAAGAAGTAAGGGAGATATCGTTTAGCGAAGAAAAAAAAACACTTTTGAGAAATAATATATAAGAATAATTAGTTATGTTAATTTTGGAGTGTAAAACCTTGACTGCAAATGTGAATAAATCGAGTCGATTAGACCTTGAAGCCAGCCTCCTTCTGGTTCCAATCTGAATTAGTTCCGTTCCCTTGGTAGCATAGTCGCCGAAAAGTAAATGTATTTAAACTGCGTCGTGTAAAACTCGGTCAAAATACTTTCACTTTCGAGACGGGATATTCAAAACGCAGACACCCACAATATCACCTACTTAATTCCGCCACGTGACGCAACGGTGTCTGGTCGTTCACCAACGCTGCAATTTAAATTTGGGTAAAATCGATTATCTAGTTCGGCGGTTCTCGACCTGGGGATAGTAGTGGGTCGCTACGGGGTCCGTGTAAAGAAAATGTGTTATGGCGGACATGTAGCCTACATTGTATAGAGTTATAGTATTGAACGGTTAACAAAATATGAATATTGACCAATAAACGTAATCTATGCTAATATTATAAATAGGTACAATTTGTTTGTTTGTATGTAGGGGATAATCTCTGGAACTATTGAACTGATTGAAAAAATAGTTTTACTAAAAAAAGATACGCTATCCTTGAGTAACATAGGCTGTAATTAATTTGGATAAAAACATTTTTTACTTCAATATTTGTAAATTTAGTTGAAAAAAATCTTAGGTTAGGCCTAGAGTGATGAACCAACACATGTATTTACATTTATTATCGTAGTAATTATTTGAATAAAATTTCAGATAAAACAGCTGTTGGCTCCAATATTTCCATTAACACCTGATTTCAAACTTTGAAGCAATTATTTGTATTTATAACTTTTAGGTTACGGTTTTAAAGTGTAGACCTGAGCCTTGCTGGTTCTTTTAAACTTTATTATAACTGCTGTGATATGATTTGAACATTTAACGTTATTTGCCATCTTAGCTTTGTTGTTATTATTAATCCTACACCTCTATTACAAAGACAACATAACATGATTATGTATATGAAAGGTTACAACGTGGTTGGCAAGCGTAGCACGCAGGGGTTTCCCCTAGTAAATTATAAATAAAAATTTGGTGTAAGCAATTTTAAGCCGCATATTAAGCTAGTATGTAGTAAATAAATATAGTGGATAGGGATTCAAGAAGAAGCGGAGAGATTTTCAGAACGTGTTCTACTAGTGAAAATAAAGAAAAAGGTTAATATAAACATAGGTGCGGAAATGCTTCGTTTTCCAGTCATCCAAAATATTTTTCTTACAAAATACCAGATATGGTATTTGGATTTAGTGAATATATTAAACTTAAATTTTATATACATATTTGGTACTAAATCTATTACACATGTATAAAAAACCAAAACGTTTTTAACTTCCCGCTAAGAAAATTGAAAATTTTCTACAATTGGGAAGTTATTGGTTTCACCCCGTTTTTCGAAAATCGAGTATTCATCAGATCTCGACGTTTTGAGGTCCTAGGAATCTTTCCTGACCACTCCCGAGAGGGTATCACCCTGTCTGTACGTATGTGTGTGTGTGTGTGGGGTGTGTGTGTGTGGGGGTGTGTGTGTGTGTGTGTGTGTGTGTGTGTATGTAAGTATGTGACCCGCTTATAACTTTTGAACGGCTTAACCGATTGGATCCTACCAAACTGCGTTCTAAAGAGTTCCATTAAACTTAGATTTCCTGAAAATTTCAACTAATTCGGACCGGTAGGTTCTGAGAAATTTCGAAAAATCTAAGAACATTTTTTTTTTCAAATCAGGTTTTTTTTGGAATAACTTTTAAACGGCTTTACCGATCAATTCCAAAATCTAATCAGCTTTTAACCTTGAAAAGCGACGTCGATCGCTACCAGTCCGGTCAAAATCCGTCAATTCGTTCGTGAGATATCGTGAACGAAAGAAAATAAAAAAAAGTGTTTTTTCTCAATTTCTCCGAAATTATTCATCAAAAAATTTTTGTTGTCGATTCTTTCAATGGACTCGAAAAACTGCATCGATTGCCGCAAATCGCATAAAAATCGGTTGATTCATTCGCGAGATATCGTGAACGAAAGAAAATTAAAAAAAGTGTTTTTCCTCAATTTCTCCGAAACTTTTCATCTGAAAAATTTTTGTTGTTGATTCTTTCAATGGACTTTAAAAACTGCATCGATTGCCGCAAATCGCATAAAAATCGGTTGATTTATTCAAAAGTTATGGCAGTTCAACATTTACAAAAATAGTGTTTATTAAACTTTCATCATACTTTTGTAATTAAACTTAGCGGGAAGTTACAGGGATGGCCTTTAGGGTCAATCGTTTTCCAAATCTATATATATAAAAATGAATTCCTGTTCGTTAGTCTCGCTAAAACTCGAGAACGGCTGGACTGATTTGGCTATTTTTGGTCTTAAAATGTTTGTAGTAGTTCATAGAAGGTTTATACGTAAAGAAAAGTTTTAAAGTTTCCCGAAAAAGTTTCAAATTTGGAAGAAACTGAACAGCATTTATTGTATGAACTCAAAACCATAGCTCACAAAAACAGCTGTTCGTATAAACAGCTTATGTTTGTTTACATGTTTTAAAATAGCAACATTACTTAGCAAATTTATAATCACTTTAATACTCTTCAAAACCAACAGCTTTTTAAGGTTAGATTGAAAAACTATAAACAAACACAAATAAAAAAATGCTTACAGAATTATAATTATTCAACTCAAACATTGGTTATTAAATATCTATATAGGCCTACTTAGAGATATGCTGCTTAAAATATTGTTTATATAAAATATATTGTAACTATGAAGTTTTTAATACTTTTCAAAACATATTTTCGCTATCAATAATAATAATAACAAACAAATTATTTAACACCATGCATAACCATAAACATACACGAGTTTAAACATATTTTATTAAAAACTAAACAAACCATCTGAATTAAACTAAATGCCATTAAAATATCACATTCGTAGCTTTATTTTGATATATAATTGTATATTTAAATTCTAAACAATATCTTATACTAATTAGGCCTATACATTTAAAATAACAAACTCTATTTGAACCAGTTTGTTACATCCTAAATTAACGCGGATGTTACAAAGTGATTCAAATATATTTTCTACGACCCCCAGCTAATTTAAACCCTCGCTAAGAAAGGGTTAAAAGAAATTCGAAATTTTAGGGTGGTTTGGGGAGGGGATCAAAGTTACTAAAAATCCCTATAAGAACGAATTGGAATGAAATTTGGTACGTAGCTTCCTCTAAGGCCGTAGGTGCTCTCAACATTGTCAATGAAATTAAGTGAAAGTCAAACTTAATAAAAACTATAAATTAAAACAATATATTTAAAGCTTTTCATGTTAGATAGTAGTTTACATGAATACAATTTTCAGTGCTTTCCTAAATAGCGTAGACTTTGTTTCATGACCACAGTAGGATACGCACAGGTATTCAACGAACACTTAAAAAGAATTACAATTACGTCAAAAAGACTGAAAACACCAACAACCACGGGCAACGCCGTACGGGTCAGCTAGTTTTTTAATATATTTTCTAAATGAAGGATTAACATTTTTATTGTAAAATATCTTGAAAACCTCTAACTTTACAAAAACATATAAGAGACAAAGTATTTCCTTTCTTAATTAGAAACCGAGTTATTGGTTAAAAACTAAAAAAAATGTATCTTGGTGATTACGCGGAACAACAAAGCATTCCGAACTGTTTAAATTAACTCTTTTCTTGATTTTTACTAGTAGAACACTCGCTGAAAGTTTCTTCCTTAATCATCCCTATATATATGTCACAATCAAGAGCCGAGTCGGGACAATGGCCGAAATTTTTACTCACTCCGCCATATGGACATTCTGAAATACTCACATCGCGGAGTGAGAATTTTATTCGGACATTGGCTCAACTGCCGAAGTAAACATGTTCTTCGGAGATGGAGCAAAACCATAACGTACACAATCCGACGTTGGCAAAAAGTGACATCGCGGAGTGATTAAATATTTCGGCCACTGTCCGGAATCGGCATTTGAGCGTAACATATATAAATAACTAGCTGACCCATACGGCGTTGCCCGTGGTGGTTGGTATTTTCAGTCTTTTAAACGTAATTGTATTCTTTAAGTGTTCAGTCAGTGAGTGGTATTTGGCTTTTATATATATAGATCTTAAATAATAAAAGCACTATTTATTGGCATAATAATAAAAGATCTGAAATTATGATTTTAGTAACTTTGATCCCCCCAAACCCCTCCTAAAATTTAGAAATTTTTCATACCCTTTGTAGTGAGCACTTATGGCACTAGAGGAAGCTACATACCAAATTTCATTCCAATCCGTTCGGTAGTTTTGAAGAAATCGTGATTTAATAACTTTGATCCCCCAAACCCCACCTAAAATATCGAATTTTTTAAAATCCTTTCTTAGCGAGCACCTATGGCCCTAGAGGAAGCTACATACCTAATGTCATTCCAATCTGTTCGGTAATTTTGGAGAAATCGTGATTTAGTAATTTTTACCCCCCAAACCCCCCTAAAATTTCCAATTTTTTAAAACCC
>JAGFPH010012564.1:19495-29664 GCA_018207615.1 Philaenus spumarius | reverse complement strand
AAAAATTTTTTTATGGGAGACAAAATAGAGAACACCCCAGGCTAGAATAGATTCGGTTTTTGATAGTGTAAAACAACTTATCAAAATTACAATTTTAAAACTAAGTTGTAGTATATCTACATTAGTATTTATATATATACCAGGTTATCTGTCTTGCAACTGTTTGTATAGTTTGACACTACGCGTTCTGGAAAACGGTTTTCATCTTCAGGTTTAGAAAATATGTATTACTCACATGTGACCACGTCAAATATAAAGTAAAAAAAAACCACACACACAGATTACGATACAAAACATTGCATTGCACAGTCAAGCTAAAATTTTTACAAAAGTTCGCATGAACACGAAACAGAAATCCTTCTAAATAGTTGGCATTGGTCCATGTCTTGTGTTCAGTGCGGCGATCACTCATCAACTGAAAAAGTGCATCCGTTATCTCCTTCATCAATAATATTTCTAGGTCTATAGGTAGAGATTGCGGTGTTATACCAACTATTGGATTTGAAATATAATTGTTCATTGAGGAGAGAACCACTTTGTTGGGTATTAGCATGATAAATTCCATATTCTTCTAATAAATTCATTATAATAGTCGACCTTTGTTACGCGAATGCAGAGGGGTTAAACTCACAGATAAATTGTCGTAAATATGATCACTGTCAATTAAATGTATGGCATATTTTGACTTGTTCTTTCTAATATGTTTTTTGGGGTAGATCTTCTTTAAATGTGTTCTTGAATTTTATGCCAGATTTCCCAATATAGAACTTACCACAGTCGATAAATTCATAACAGTTTTCCAAGCTACAGTCATTAATAAGTGTGGCATTATTTTTAAGAGTATGTTGCAAAGTTTGGGCCACCCTGTATCCAGGAGCTAATGCATAATTAATTATACGGTACAATTTTAATTAATGTTGAACCATTGACTGTTGTGTTATGTTTTCCCTGACGATCAATGTTTTTAAATTAGGATTCAGACTTTGAAAGGCTCACTTCTTTGCCATTTTCTTGATACAAAATATTTAAAATGAATACATTTTAATAAATCGTTCAATTGAAATACAATTATTTTACTTTACAAAAATACTAATTTATAGGAGCATCGGTTAAAATCAATTATGTGTATGTATAATTTGCATAAGAAAATAAAACTCGTTGGTATGATTTTTTCGTATGAAAATCAAAGAACCCATATCCTTCGGGAAAATTAATACTAAACAATTATCATTGGTTGTACGTAAAATCCAAATCCGTATACAAATTTGTTGTAATGTTTAATTTTTTACAATTAATTAAGAATAACATTAAAGCCAAACTAAGTTTCATAACTAAACCTTGTTGCTGCAATTCTTATATTTTAAACAAAACTCTTTATATACATTAATTGAGCATAAACCTTCTTTTAGTTAGTTTTGAATATCTTGGGCACCTAATTTTTTGTAAACTAGTTTTAAGAATTGCAGATTGGAATGGTGGGGGAGGCTGGGGAGGGAAGTCGCACAAAATAACCAAACCTTCAACGAGTTAAAGAATAAAATGACGTAGACTACTTCAATCAATCCGTCCGTTTAGCCAAATGATATCTCATAATGAGTAAATTTTAATGAAATAACGATTAAATTGGAAAATAATTTGAACGTTAATCTTAATAAGGTAAAATAAACAACCTAGTTGAAACATTCTTGTCATAAATTACTTAACAAAAGGAGTGGAAAAACTTTACAAAAGAGTAGAGATTAATTATTATTTGTATAGGGCCTATTAGCCACAAATTAATATTAAATTTATATACAATGTTGGGGGGCACGTGCCCCCCGGCGCGAAGCCTATGGGTGAACTAAAAGTCTGGAGACACCCCTGTAACTTTTGAGTGAGTAATTGAAAAAAAGAAACTCAGGTAATGATTACTGGGTAAGAAGATGTACTTGTTTTCGGATAAGACAATGTTGTTACCATTTCCAAAATGGGACATTTTGGGGGTAGCTCAAAGATTTTAGATGCAAACCCCTGCCTTGTGAACAGTCATTTTAAAGGTATTGGTACAAGCGTGTAAATGACGAAAACTAGAGGTCTCTAGCTTATTCCTATCTAAAGTTATTTACCGTTAAGGACGAGAATGATTCAAGTCCTTTTCACGTTTTATTGAGTGATTGGTGAAGAGCCAAATCCAAGGAATATTTATTAGATATTAGGATGTACTTGTTTATGTATGTGGGAACTTTGCCTCCGTTTCAACAATTGGATATATTGGGGGCAGCTCAAAATTTGGATACACAAACCCCCTTGTCATGTGACCATTCATTTTAAAGGAATTAACAAAATAAAACTAACAGTGCAAATTTGAGGCCTGTATCTCAATCCTACTACAAATTACAACAGTCAAAAGATATTGTATTTTTGGGAAAACCAAAAGGGTGGTTTCATTCCACAAGTGGACATTGTCTATGAGCTATTGTTACCCAAGTTGTATCAGTAGTTGAGTATTTTCCAGTATTTTATTAGTCTCTTGCCAGTTTTGTCCTGGGAAACATCTTTCTTCTACTTTGTCATGTAGTAGGGTTGAGATAGAGGCCTCAAATTTGCACTGTTAATTTTCTTTTGTTAATATTTTTAAAAGTAATGGTCGCATGACAGGGGTTTGCGTACACAAATTTTGAGCTTCCAACAATAATTCCAATTTTTGAAACGGGGGCAAAGTTTCCTCGAACATAATAATGTACATCTTAATACGTAATAAACATTCCTTGCATTTGGTCCTTCCCCAATCACTCACTAAAAAGTTAGAAGGACTTGAATCATTCTCGTCTGTAACCGTAAATAACTTTAGATAGGGATAAGATAGATACCTCTAGTCTTCGTCATTTCATTCTTGTACCAATTCCTTTAAAACAAGGGGTCCCAAAACAGGAGTTTGCATTTAAAGTTTTTGGGCTGCCCCAAAATTTTCCATTTTGGAAATGGTAACAACGTTGTTTTATGCGTAAAAAGTACATCTTTATACCTAGTAAACATTACCTGAGTTTGGTTTGTTCCAATTACTCGCTCAAAAGTTACAAGGATGTCTCCAGACTTTTAGTTAACCCTGTATAATGTGAAATAATAAAATTTTACTAAAATTTATAATTTCAAAAGTGTATTCATATTTAATGCAATTATTGTTAGACGGTACTATTAATATACAATACTGTATCTATACAAGTGCAAAATTAATCTAATTTGTATTTCAATCGTATGAAGGGTTGAGAAACCAAGGGGTACAAGTGACATTTTTTGAATAATGCAGTTAAGTGCATAAACTGAATCTTCAAAACTTTAAAATGTTTGTGGCCAAAGAATATAACTGTAAGTCTATCATGTGCTGAGATCGAGTGGTGAAAAAGAACTACTTCGCGTAGACGAGCTGTTTAGCTTAGAAGCCAAGGGATACATGTGATGCAAGTCGCTTTACTTTACATAGGCAATTTACTTGTAACCTATGTTTTATTACATAACTTCTAATTCCTGTTAACACGTTCACTATACCCAAATTTTGTATTTCCTATGCTAGGAGCTGACCTTTTATTTTTTAATAATTATAGCCTAAATGAGTAGAAATGCCATGTGCGTCCTTAGCACATAGGCGTAAAATTGGCGTGCGAAGCACGCAATGTTCTTTGTATTGAAAATTCCCCCAATACGGGGGTTGGCGTGCGAAGCACGCAATGCATCGTGTATTGAAAATACTCCCAAGATGGTTGTTGGCATGCAATGCTGTGCCTCGACCGCTTCTTGTAGTGTTCAGAGGCAAGCTCACATGTGCGTCCTTAGCAGTATGAAATTATAAATACATTTTTTACTCCTTCAAATGGTATTTACAATGAACAATAAACAACCCGTATATTTCTGTATAAATCTGGAAAAACATACAATATGAGGTAAATAAAAACAAGTTATCAAACCATTACCCAAGTTAATACAAATTGTCAGCCTTACGTCTTGAAAACTTGCGCCTGAAGTGGCGTTACTTAGTCTAGGACAGTACTAGCCAGAGATTTATTAGCAAAGCTTTTTGCTGGTTGTTCAATTAAACCGCTTATAAATCAACAAACCAGGTCACACAACAAACAACACTATTACAGTTGTATAACAACCCTCAAAGCTTCTTGAGTAAATAAACATTTGGAATGACTAAAGATAACACATCAACTCCTATAAAAGCGAGTGTACGTCCGTGAGTAACATATAATATAACAGCTGATTTCACCCATCATCTGTAATACTTAAACAAACCTAGTGTAGATTATAGTTTTTGGTTGTGTTTTGTACCACCTTTAAAGAAATAATGACAATAATTTGGAATGCGTGCTGGGCTAAGACTAAGATGGTACATACAATCCTATAAGAAATAAAACTTTACCGAATACAGCAAAAGATCTGTAACCTTACCTTATTTAAAGTTGAACACCTGAGTTAGCTATTTACAGGAAATACAATAAATAAAATTCATATAACAAACAGTTAAGTTTATTAATTATTTGCAAATTGATATGCAAAATCACATGCCCTTAAAGAAAAGATTTAAATTGATATGCCCTTAGTTATAATTGAAAAGAAAATTTAAGAATAGTTTACATTTACAATATTGATTTTGATTAAATTTAAAAGATCCCTCCCCTAAAGTAAAATTAGAAAAACCCTCCCCATTTATAATAAAAAGATTTATTACAATTTATTAATTTTTACAAGATTAAATACATTGCACCATGGATTTATTAATAACACTTGTTTTATTGGCCAACCTTAATACTAAGTCAAATTAAATAATAAAAATAATGGCGTTTAATAATTTTCAGAGACGTCTCTCATTTAAGAAAAAAAAGGTTTTTTGAATTTAGAATGAAATCCTTTGAGGATTATGGTTCCAAAAAATTGCTAGCGGTCCCATCCAAGTTATTTAATTAAAAGAAATTTACATACAGCCTTTATCAGATTATTTTTGTATTTTTTTTGTTATAAAATAGCCTTCATTAATTCTGATTTTAAAACAGGTAATTGCTATTTTGAATTATATATAATTATCCATTAATAGTCACTGATATTTCACTAAGTTGGTGTTTGACACTAACAGTTCTTTGGAAGACAGAAATTTTCAGAAGTTAAGCTTATTCAGTTTTTGTAGGTCATTGTTGCACCAGTTGTAAACTATGAAACAAAATACAACATAATTTTAGTTTCAGAACCAAAAGGTTAAGTGCAAAACTCATGTGCAAAACAGAATTGTAATATTATGCAAGAAACTGAATGTCTGTTCGTGCAAGAAACTGTATGGTAAATATTGTTTTATAAAATTAATAACAGAAAATTTGAACAGAGACTATTACTCTACTAATATGTTTCTCCTTTATACAGCATAAAAGGCTACTATATTTAAACTGAAATTTGCTGAAGGCTTATAGGCTGTATCATAGGGTTAAAAGAAATGGCTGCATAGGTTAAATTTACTTATAGATTAACAAAATTACTCTGTAACTGCAGATATATAATTATAGTTAAAATTTACAACAGTACAAATTATTATAGCAATTCAGATGGAAATATAATTAAGAATTTGTTTAAATCGTTACCTGGTAATAGATGTCAAAATGTTTAAACGTATTCACATGTTTTGTGAAGTAACGAAACTTGACCGTCCGCTTTACAATATGAATAACTTTCGCGACATTACTGTTTTTGATTTATCGCACTTTGTAAACGACTATTTTTGATTAAAGAACTAGTTTACGTTTCACTTCGTATTTTACAAACGTTTACTTTGCCATGAGGTTTTCATGTCGGTCGTTGAAGATCCTTTTAAGTTCAAGGTTAATTGTAAAGAGGAATGACGAATGAAGGTTATCATTACTTGCCTTTATCTACGCATGCGCTTAGCAATGTTAATGATCAGCTGATTGGAGTTATGTTCGCTACCCGCTAGATGCCGTGGGCGTTCAGTGTATTAGCAGGGATTTAGTTTTAGTTTAATCAGAGTGCTTTTTGTTTCAAATAGTGGCCCGCTATTTAAATAACGGTACAGTTTACAACGCTATAATTTCTTGTGAAGTTGATTTTTTTAAATATGAGTTATAGAACTAATGTATGTTGTAATATACGTTATAATATTTGCTTTGAGGTTATAAACGGTGTATAAATACAACCTTTCATCATCAATATATTTGTTTACACAAATTTAAAGGAGAGATACCTATACGTTTAACTTCGGAAATATTCGTACATCTTCGTATAAAAATATTCCATTATTAATTTCTTCACTATAATATTAATAACTTCTTAATCGTTTGATCTATCTATATGAATTATAAAGCAATTAAAAGATAGTATTTTTTTATCTTGTTTTAAATATATAATAACATATGTAAATACAACTTTTTAACTAATAGGCCTACAGTTTTATAACCCTTATTATTGTACACATTTACCGAGTTAAAAATCCCCGTCAGCATAGTTAGGTAGGTCTAGATAAGATCTCAATGTTGTTTTTAAATAGTTTGTTTTTTAAATGATGTATTTCTGATGTGTATCTAATTTAATCAGCCTGTGATTTTTCACGGGGGCTTACAAGTATTTTAAATAAGTCTTAAATTGATCGTTCAAAACTATTTGTGTGAACAATAATTCAACGTACACATATTTCTGTAAACAAAAATATAAAATTCTTTATACTTACTAAATTACTATTTATTTACTAAATTTACGACTTTATTATGTAAAAACTGATTTTCTCTGAACTTTCAAAATAGATATCATAATGTTTTAAAGCATAACATTTAATACAATGTCAGTAAGGTGGTTGGGCCTTTTACATTTATTGGCTGCGACTTTCTAGATAATTTAATTGACCGAGCGGAGCGAGGTCTCCGTTTTAGCTTGACCGTTAGGCATTTCATCTATGTGTATGTCTGTCTCACGATTACGGCCAAACGAATTGACCGATTTTCATGATTTTTTGCATGAATGTTCCTTATTCCTAGGCCGAGCCATTCTATATGAATTTTTCCATTTTTCATTTTTAACCCCTTTCTCTCAGTGTATGCTTTTTCCAAAGCCAATTTGTGGCTTAACCGTAAGTCGAATTTAAAAACTAATAACATTTTGCCCGTATCAAATTTGATGTTCTACAAAATTGTTTTCTTTATGTTTTTCGTATTTCTGACGGTAAGCTCACAAAATGGCCTCAAACTTGAAATTTGTTAAAGATCGTCCAAGTTTTGTATTTTAACCATGTTTTTATAAGTTCATTCTTTAGATATCTTCATAAAACCTTATAATTTTACGGAGAGGGAGAGAGAGAGAGAGAGAGAGAGAGAGAGCGCTGCCTGCTGTCTTGCTCTTTCCTGTGCTGCGTTATTGTGGCCGCTGTGACTGTGAGTGAGTTGTGGAGGTTGCAGCCGAGATAAGGAGCCCGATTGGGGTTCGTTGCGTTGCATTTACTGAGTTGTAGTCCTTTACAATCTACATTCCCTTATTCATTTTACATTGCTGCACCACACAGTATTTAGAGTCGAACACGAGTAAATTGAAAATAATTTTTCACTAGCTAAACCTTCTACTTACTTCCTTACTGGCACACTATTTTTAACCTAAGCTCAAAACCACATTTTTTATTTCAACGAGCGAGGTCTACTGTTCACAGAACTACTAGTCATTTTCAGTTTTATTAGTAGAAGGTTCAGTAGAGAAGCGCTTCAAGACGAAACCGTGAAGTCTGTAGTATTTAGTTAACCCTCAAAGCGGAGGACTACAACAGACCTGTGAAGTCACTCCGTGCCGCGACAACACGATTATAACACGTGATTGTATCGAATATTTCACCCACTAAAAATCTTCCAATCTCAAAAAGACAAAACCCATTGGAAAGGTAATATTTCAAACTTTTATTTTTGTATTCACAATTTCTTTCTAAAACATATATTTACTTGTGCAATCATCGTTTGAAAATCTTACTGACAAGACTCGGAAAAACGAGTCATTTTTCTAAGCCGTATACAAACCTATTTTGAACAGAATAACTGTATACCATTGAATTCGTAAACATCTAGAGTTTCTAATGCTGCCTTCCAAATATTCGTCACTCTTATATTTTCGATCTTATTGGATTTCTTGTAACCCTTGCAATTGGACAGATGTCCGACCAATGAAAAAGCACATTTTGTACTCGAGATACCTGTTACAATTCGATATATTTGTGTGGATATGTTTATATCGATTTGTAGAGAAAGGTTCAACATATCGTTTCATGTAAACTAAACCACATTTACTGTAACGGTTTTATTCGTACAGTCCTGGGAAATAGAGACTTTTGTTGTCACGCATTGAAAGCGACTGTTTTAACGGTCGGTCACTCACTATGTTGTATAGACTTCGTGCGCGAGAGGTTTCATTTGTTTGATCTCATTTTGTGATTAAAGTAAAACAAAATAATAATTTACAAGTACACAGATTAATTCTATGATTTATTCTCTATACTTTGTTATAATAATATTTTATTTTTGGGCATATATTCCTAAATTATTATTCAAACTAGGCCTGGTTTTGTTAGCAGTCTTGTAGTAGGAACATAAAAACTGGTGTTTTCAAAATAAGAAATTTGAAATTGATATATATATTTTTATACAGTTCTATTTAGAATTAAATTACAAAAATGTTGTACATTTTGAAAAAAATTATACTTCAACATTAAAAAAAATGCTTACTACTTTTTTTGTAGGCCTAAAGTTGAACTTTTCCATTCGTTACTGAACATTTTTTGTTTCTTGAGCTAATAAGTTTGTAAATTTTACATTAATAAAATTTTTACTATCATATATGAATTCTTTGTACCTTTCTCTACAAGAAAGCTAATGAACATTTTTTGAATGGCTTATAATTATTATATTTGGTGATTTTTTGAAAAAATGCTCGCAAACGCCAAAAAAATGATTTTCGTTAACATTGTCGCTTCTCAGGGCTATAGAATCTATAGCCCTGGTCGCTTCTAGTAAGTTATTATAATTTTATATTTTGATACTAGTATTACAGTTTTCATACGTTTAATGTTATTATAATAAAGGTGTGGAATTAATTATAACCCCAAAGCTAAGTTGGTAAACACAGTTAAATGTCCATTCATTGTAAATACATTTAATAAAAATAAAATGTTGGTTCATTATATTAGAATTTGAAGAAAAGGTGTGATGAACATCGCCCCTGTTGGGGTCCCACGACCGGACACAGTCTTTTATCTAGAAGCTTTTTATTACTTTTCAGCACCCGAATAGTAAATTTGAGTTATCTCCGTTATTTATGACTCAATTACTAGAAAAAATTTATCGTTAGATGTGTCTTAAAATAGTCTAAACATTTGGTGTAAAATTTATAGTTTTACAGATATTTAACTTTGAAAATTTTCAACTTTTGAAACATATTGTTGCAGGAAAAAATTAACCCTTAAGTACTCGCGCCCATTTTTGTAGCGTCAGTACTCGAGCGGGGGTCTACCGGACCCCCAAATATTTTTGAAATTTTAAAGAAAACTAAAAGAAATTTTGTTTTAATGTAGCTTTTATATTACTTCTGTAATAGTTTTTAAAATACTTTTAGCGTTTAAAATTTTTTTTATCAATATTTATGTTGTTTATGAAGCTTTTTACAAGAAATAAATTTTTTTTCAGAAAAAAATACTTATTTTCATATTTTGTAAAAAAAGTATTTAAAATTGATAATATTATAGGTTTTTACAGTTATAATCTTTCAAAGCAATAATGAAACTATACAAAATTTTAAAATCCTTCAAGTTTGGCGCAGTACATGTCTTATTATTCTTACTGGAACTTACCATAGATTCGTAGAAGTAAAATCATTTCTTTTTCAGGTACACAAAATCCCACTCACAGAATTAGTTACAAACAAACTTTTTATTAATATTATATACATAATATTAATAATTAAATACTAAAACAATAGAGATATGAAACCAAATTACATGACTTAACACAGTATATCGCATATTCTTAGTAACACAAAATAGTAAATAAATGAACAAACCAAGTTTAGTCAGATTCAGATTGAGCATTAGGACTAAAGCACTCATTACACACATTTTCCATGTGCTTGAGACACATAAATTTCTTACATTGCACACAGGAAGAACT
>JAGFPH010012564.1:0-14495 GCA_018207615.1 Philaenus spumarius | reverse complement strand
GCTTCCTCTAGGACCATAGATGCTCGCTAAGAAAGGGTTTAAAAAAATTCGAAATTTTAGGGGAGGTTTGGGGGGGGGTCAAAGTTACTAAAAATCCCCATAAGAAATACATAGTGTAATATATTTATTGATATAATATATTTTTTGTTAATATAGGCCTACATTTAACTTTGATTTTTCTATCCGCGCAAAGCCGGGTCGGGCCAGCTAGTATACTATAATAGCACAGAATACAGCCTTGTTTTCCTAAAACACAAACATTGTTGTGAGCATTTTAAGTACAAAGTTAGAAGTGACAAATTTGAAAGCACAGTTATTAATGAAATATATTGGACAGACAGATTTAAAAAGCGGTTCAAAGAACATATCCCGACATCCAAACAAACTCTATATCAGCGGAAAAATGAATCTAAATACACCGAACACCATATTGTAAATGAAGGGCTGAGAAGCCAAGGGGTATAGGTGTAGTGAAGTTAGTTTTGAGGAAACTCAGTTTAAAGTTAAACTGTTATAATCAAATCCAGGTAAAACCGTGATCACTAAAACTAGTATATTTTTAATTGCTTGGTTCTAGACTAACATAATAACAAAGGTTAATTTGATTTTCATACTCTTATTCTTTGCTATCTGCCAATGTTTGATAAAAGCTGTCACTTGTACCCCTGGGCTGTTAACCCGTTCACTGATTAGGACGCACATGCGAGCTTGACACTGAATACTATGAGAAGCGGCCGACGGACAGTGTATTGCACGCAAAACCCCATATTGGATGTATTTTCAACACACAGTACATTGCGTGCTTCGCACGCGAACTCCCGTGTTGGGATAATTTTCAATACACAGATCATTGCGTGCTTCCCACGTTAATTTTAAGGGTCTTCTATACCTTGCGTAAAACAGCAAAAATATGCACTTCGTACTACCGTGTTTCGGACGCCGTTTTTTAACCTAAAAAGTTGTGAAACATCTTAAATTGTTCTTAAAGGCTTTGTACTTTTATCTTATATCTCATAACTGAAATAAATCGTCGGCAACTCCTTTTTATCAACAGCTTAAATGAGTAAAAATCGATTATTTTTAAATCAGTTTTTTGGAAGTTTTAAACAATAATTTCCATATTTTAAGCTAACACGTACAAAATATAAAGCCTTCTTTATAACTTAAAGTAGTTTCCCATATTATTAATATATAAATAGAATACGAAACACGGTATTACGAATGCATGTTTCAACGATTTTGCGACTTGAGTCGGGCCTTTTGCATTGAAATCATACAGTACACTCAGGAGTTTTCTTCAAGTTAAAGAAGATCCTTAAACCTATGTGATATCTGTGTCCGCTTTAAAATATTAGTGATTATTACGTAGAAAGGTTCAAAATAAAGTAATTTCATTTAGGCTATAACTATAAAAAAATAAAAGGTGATCTCCTAGCATAGGAAATACGAAATTTGCGTAATAGTGAACGGGAATTAGAACATAACGATATAAATTAGGTATAAATTTACCTGTTCATCAATGCTTGTTATTTATATTTTTTATTGTGACGACTGCAGTTTCGGTTTACACCATCATCTGGTCACATAAATATTACGCACATATAAAACTGAATTAAAACACCATGTCACTCAATGTTGAGTTCGTCATAAAAAACACTAAACACAAACGGGTACACGAAACTCATAATGCACAAACAATTATTAAAAACTAGCTGACCCGTACGGCGTTGCCCGTGGTGGTTGGTATTTTCAGTCTTTTTAATTACAATGAGAAAAGGGCTCAAATTGCACTAGTTCTATGAACTGACCCGTACGCTATGGTTCCATAGTTCTGAAGCCTAATAGCAGAATCCAAAAGCAACAAAGAATAATAATATAAGCAGAATAAGTAAATCCATCGGTGAAAGAGAAATGCCAGTCGCCATTTTAGTTTTTAGTGATTTAATAAATCTTGTCTCATAATGCACAAACAATTATTAAAAACTAGCTGACCCGTACGGCGTTGCCCGTGGTGGTTGGTATTTTCAGTCTTTTTAATTACAATGAGAAAAGGGCTCAAATTGCACTACTTCTATGAACTGACCCGTACGCTATGGTTCCATAGTTCTGAAGCCTAATAGCAGAATCCAAAAGCAACAAAGAATAATAATATAAGCAGAATAAGTAAATCCATCGGTGAAAGAGAAATGCCAGTCGCCATTTTAGTTTTTAGTGATTTAATAAATCTTGTATTTAGAGCCGATTTTTAGCTAAAAACAATAAACTTCTACGTATTTTGTGTACCATAAGCATCAAACGTTTGAAAAAAAAAACGAATGAAAGAAGCCTCAGCTCGTTTCACCTTTGTAGTTTAAAGACAAATTGAATTTGCTATTTTTTTTTAGTATGCTTAAACGCAAAAAATGTTTTAAAAGATTTCATAGTGAGCACCTATTACCTATGAGGAAGCTATATTCCAAGTTTCATTGCAACGCGTTCGGTAGTTTGCCCGTGGTGGTTGGTATTTTCAGTCGTTTTAACGTAATTGTATTCTTTTTAAGTGTTCAGTCAGTGAGTGGTATTTGGCTTATATATATAATATATATATATATCTTAAATAATAAAAGCACTATCGTCATAATAATAAAAGATCTGAAGTTATGATTTTAGTAACTTTTATCCCACCAAACCCCTCCTAAAATGTCGAAATTTTTCATACCCTTTCTTAGTGAGCACCTATGGCCCTAGAGGAAGCTACATACCAAATTTCATTCCAATCTGTTCGGTAATTTTGGAGAAATTGTGATTTAGTCATTTTTACCCCCCAAACCCACCTAAAATTCCAATTTTTTAAAACCCTTTTTTAGTGAACACTTATGGCCCTTGAGGATGCTACATATCAAATTGCATTCCAATCCGTACGGTAGTTTTGAAGAAATCTTTTTTTAATAACTTTAATCCCCCCAAACCCCCCCTAAAATTTCGAATTTTGTCAAACCCTTTCTTATTGAGCACCTATGGCCCTAGAGGAAGCTACATACCAAATTTCATTTCAATCCGTTCTGTAGTTTTTGAGAAATCGTGATGAGTGAGTCACTGAGTGAGTGAGTGAGTGAGTGAGTGAGTGGTACTTCGCTTTTATATATATAGATTTAGACATGCTGTCCAGGCAGAGGTAAGATGACTACTGAAGCGTTGTAATGTTCTGTACAATCGTTGCGGCTGTCGAATGTATTGCTTGTTTTGTATCTGTCATAAATATTAATTATTGTGTCATATAAAATGTTTGATTGAAAGGATGTTTTATCGTTTAACAAATTTTGTTTGTCAGTTTTTGAGGCTCGTAAATTGCGAATTCTTCCCAAGAGTCCATGTATCGGCCTTATTTACAAATCTATACTTTATAAAGATTTCAAAAAAATTATCCGCCATCTTAGATCCGCCATTTTGAATGTTTGAATGTAACTTTGTTTTTTTAAATAGGAAGGTGGTCATGTGATCCATCATTTCGATGTAGAATTTCAAGGAAAAACCAACGGTGAAGTTTTCACATCCATATATTTAACCGTTTAAAAATGGCGGCCAAAAAATAACGAAATCGTGTTTTCCGATTTTGCCCTATTTTGCCTTACTATTTTTGTTTTAATATTAATTATTATTCTTTTTAGACTTAGAATTAAACAAGCTTTCAAATGATGTGCCACACAACGATATTTGGGAATATTTAAATTTTTGAGTTACAGCCATTTTCATTTTTTTAATAATTGATTTCGAGTGGTTTAACCAAATACCGTTGTGCGGCATATCGTTTGAAAACTTATTTAATTCTGAATCCAAAAAGAATAATAATTAATATTAAAACAAAAATAGTTCAGCAAAATGGGGCAAAATCGGAAAAAAACGATTTCGTTGTTTTTTGACCGCCATTTGTAAACGGTCAAAGATATGGATGTGCAAATTTCACCGTTGGTTTTTTCTTGAAATTCTACACCGAAATGATATATCACATGACCACCTTCCTATTTAAAGAAACAAAGTTACATTAAAAATGGCGGATCCAAGATGGCGGATACATTTTTTGAAATCTTAATAAAATAGTATTTTTACAAAGAGTAGGTACCTCAATCACATCTACCTTAAAATTTTCCTTATATCCGAAATATTAAACCGTCCAAAGACTTAATTGTCACCCTGTATATTAAAATGAATTTGGTTATCTTTCCTAAGCAGGGTAAGGTCAAGAAAATATTTAATATTTAATAGCACACTCAATGTTTTTTTTTAATCATTTATTTAAATATTTGTGTTTTTGTCTAGTGTTTCGTGACAACGGAGTAGTTTGTCCAACATATTAAACTTGATGTTGTCTGAATAGCCGAAACGGCCGTCGTCTTAGACAATACTGAATACTGACGAATGTAGTATTTTATCAATGTATACGCTAGTTTTTACGCATATCCGCAATCATAAGTTTTGTTTTTATATACTTAAGAATTACCCAATATTTGTTCCTCTGAAATTAAATCCATTGGTAGAATAAAAATACATTCACTCTGATTCTTGTAATTAAATATTTAGTAAGTACACGTAATGACTCACTCCTAAGAAGAAAACGAAGCGTTAATTATATTTAAAGGACCCTTTGGTTTACTGATTGCTGGAAACTTTCCAAGTAACAATTTAATGACTTTTTAAGGTAACTGCTTTTGATTATTGCTTTTTAATTTTGAGTGGTGATATTTTACAAATTGTACTAAATGTGAATTGTTTACGAGAGTTTGGTTCAGTACCTAATTTGACCCTCACTACGTGTGCTCTGTATGGATAGGACCTGTTTATACGGAGCACAGGAATGTAATTTGTCATTTCTGTAACATATTCACAACATGCACAAGTGTAATGATCATTGTCTGTATAGAGGACGTAATTTATTTTCTTCAACAGGCAGATTTAATATAAATAAACAGAATTACCTTTGTGAAATATATGTGACAGAGTTATGCGCCTACGAGATGGATCGTTATTTCATTTCTTAACTAGGGGCTATGCCCCTGCTAGCTCCGCAATGAAATGAAATGGGATAAGCACCTTTAAATTAAATAATAATCCATGCACTTACTTTTTCTATATTCTCAAAAATGACTCAATTAATTTCCCTGAAAATTTTCACAATTTACCGAGATTGTTTACAAAATACGGTCACTACAATACAAATTAATTGCACTAACTTCCTACAAGCTGTAAAGCTAAAATTATTTAATATCATTCTTAAATGATGTCAACAAAACTAATCGCAAATCGGTTACTTAAGTCGAATGGATGAACTGCCCTTAAAATAAAAGAAATCATTAATCCACTTTTCCTTATGTTCAGACACTGCTAAACTAGTTTCACTATAAATTTCACAATTTACAAACATTAGTTTCAGAATGTTTAAAAAATATGGGCATTACAATCAAAGAGATTAAAACGGGGTGGCTACCCGTAAAAAATTAATTGCATTAACATCGAACCGCCTGCTCTGAACATAATAACATCATTTAACTACAAGTCTATTCAAACTTAGTTTAACTAATTTGTCATTATACTAAATAAGTTATTTTTAACTTCCCGCTAAGAAAATTGAAAATTTTCTAAAATCGGGAAGTTATTGGTTTCACCCCGTTTTTCGAAAATCGAGTATTCATCAAATCTCGACGTTTTGAGGTCCTAGGAATCTTCACTGACCACTCCCGAGAGGGTGTCACCCTGTCTGTATGTATGTGTGTGTGTATGTAATTATGTGACCCGCTTATAACTTTTGAACGGCTTAACCGATTGTATCCTACCAAACGGCGTTCTAAAGAGTTCCATCAAACTTAGATTTCCTGAAAATTTCAACTAATTCGGACCGGTAGGTTCTGAGAAATTTCGAAAAAACTAAGAAATAAAATGTTTTCAAATCAGGTTTTTTGGAATAACTTTTAAACGGCTTTACCGATCAATTCTAAAATCTAATTAGCTTTTAACCTTGAAAAGCGACGTCGATCGCTACCGGTTCGGTCAACATCGGTTAATTCATTCGTGAGATATCGTGATAGAAATAAAATAAAAAAAAGTGTTTTTTCTCAATTTCTCCGAAATTTTTCATCAGAAACATTTTTGTTGTCGATTCTTTCAATGGACTCAAAAAACTGCATCGATTGCCGAAAATCGAATAAAAATCGGTTGATTCATTCGCGAGATATCGTGAACGAAAGAAAATAAAAAAAAGTGTTTTTCCTCAATTTCTCCGAAACTTTTCATCTGAAAAATTTTTGTTGTTGATTCTTTCAATGGACTTAAAAAACTGCATCGATTGCCGCAAATCGCATAAAAATCGGTTGATTCATTCAAAAGTTATGGCAGTTCAAAATTTCCAAAAATAGTGTTTGTTGTAATTAAACTTAGCGGGAAGTTACATGGATGGCCTTTAGGGTCAACCGTTTTCCAAATTTGTTTAAATTTAATCTAATCAAATATTTATATACTAAACTCAAGTAATAACGAAGCATTACCGGAACCACTAATAGTCACATAAATAAACACTAGTTGCTCTGCCCCTGGACGCTTCGCTCGCAGTTGGAAAATTCACTTAAGAATCTCGTTAATCTTTGGCTCGTGTGTCCATAGGTTTGTAAAATTATGAAACCAGGCTTAAATATATTAACAGTGATTACAAGATTAATTATAACCTCAAGTACATGCTTTAGAAACGTGAAAGGATTTCATTACGATTTTAGTCCTAGTTCTACTATCTTCTGTCAACTAAAGTTTTGAAACCAGGCCTAAATATAGTAAAAATTATTGCAGGATTAACATAACCTCAACACTATGTTTCAGAAATGAGCCAGGCCTATATTACAAAATTGACTATCCGAATTTATCCATCTTTGCCAAGTTTACCTTTTTTTTAACAAAATAAATTGTCAAATCAATCCCAATTTATTATAATTCCAACGTGCTAAAACAGTATAAATTAGCTTGTTTTTAACAGTAATTAAAAACTATTCAATGAACAGCTGATGAAACAGTATAAATTGGCTTGTTTATAAACAGCTGTTTTGATCGCTTTATTTACTATTTCCTTGTTATTTTGTAAAAAACATGGCAACCCATAAGACCATATGTTAAAAATTTTCAACTTTTAAATTAGATTTTCTCTAAAAATTGCGTTTTTACACGAAATACAACTATATGGGTGTACTTAAAACTCAAAACTATACCTAAATACAAAATTTCTTTGAATTCGTTAGAGCCATTTTCGAGATCCGCGACAGATACAAAGATAGGTACAAAGATAGATACAAGAATTGTTCATTTAAAGTAATAGGATAATGCGCCTATAATTTTGTATCATTAAGTTTAACAAGAAATAAATTTACCCGTACAATACTTAAAAATGACCAACCAACAATAATAAAGCTTGTTAAAAGTTTGTATAACAAGATAGTCTTAATAGTTCAAGTTTATAGTTGACATACTTTAAATTTTGCAAAATATATTGTAGAAAGACTTGTACGCTGTAAAGGCAGAAACTACGAGTCATTCGCAATCGTAAAGTAGCTAAACGTAAAATATTAAATATCTTGCATCGGAAAATGTTACGCTAAACGCTTATGTATTGGGCATCTAATTCCCGAAACGTAATAAGGGAAATTGCTTATGTAATATGCGTTCTAAAGTTAAACAAAAAATTCAATTTAACTCAAAATATAAAAGTAAGGGCATTTTTGGATTCAGGAAAAAATTCCAAAAAAGAAATGTCACATGACAAAAGGTCATAATGTTAATATTAAAGAAAATGCTTTAAGTGGCGAATTTTGTATTATAAAGAAGTAGGCCTACATAAAAAATAAAGTTATTTTAAAGAAAATGTATACAAAGTATTATATAAGTAAAGTTTTAATGGAAAATTAAAAGAAAAAGTTCAATATAATTTGAATGGAAAGATGGCAATTGTAACCTTTAAGAACAAAAGTTAATATAAAATAAAGTTTTAAAGTCCATAAATAATTAAAATAGATTAGTAGCTAAACAAATTGTATAATGATCCAGTATATAAAATAAATTTCGGTAATATAAAGTAAAGAACAAATAGAGTTAATTCGTAAAACTGCTAATTCCAAGAAAAACCAGGAAAAAAGGCCAAAAGAAGCGATACTACAGCTAGTAACATTAAACCACAAGAAAAAGAACTGCAGAAAAGGAAATCGTCGGAAAATGGAAGACTTCGTGGCGAAAATCTGCGGAAAGCTTTCGGGACTCGCGAAAATGCAAACGAAACGTCCTACAACTACCATTTGAGTTCGTGCGTAAAGAAGAAGATGTAGGAAGAAAGAAAATCCAAGTAGCAGGAAAATCCGATGGAAATTAGTTAAATTATTAAAGAAAATCCAATAAAAATAGAAGGAACGACTAAGAAAACGCGGCAAATCTCAGCGCAAGAGAGCATGGAGAGAAGAGGGGATGTGGGATTGCCAAAGTTTAGGAACTGAGAAATCAACTTAAAAAAATAGTTTTTTAATTAAAATAATTAATAGTTTAAGAAATGATAAAGGAAAAAAGCCATTAACATAATTAATACTATAACAAAGGAAAACAAAATCTTTTATAAATTGCAAATTGGAGGATGCGACAAAAGGGTGCAAAATACCAGTGAGGCCATACCTGATTCGGAGGGAAACTGGGTATAAATACAGGGTACCCAGAGACTCTCGGTCTCTTTTTTACAAAAATCGTCAGTGAGCTTCTAGACATCGTGGGATAACCGGACGAACGGACCTAGGACCATCTGCCAACTTCCAGAAAGAAAACATCTGTAATTCACAGGCACCAGACAACTTGTGACTTAGTACCTCTAGTCAAAGGACATACAGCTACAACTTATAAGGTCTGTGAAAAGCGAAAATACGTTGCAGATTTCCCCTAAGATTTTGCCTGAGTAAATTCATTAAATTTATTTATTATACTGGGTTAGATATTTTATTAATCTGTGGTGTATCAAGTTGCATTCGTTAAATTAAATTTAAATTTGATTAAAGTAAAAGCTTAAAAAATAAAAATAAGTAAATTCGTAGAAAGTTCTGCCATTTTAGATTAAGTTAAGTATTTTTGAATTTGTTGTGTAAGGTAAAAATTACCAAAGAATTTAAATATTTTGTGTTTCAGTTTTTTTTTTATTTCTGTTTGAATTTAGAAGTAATAAGTTTTTTAGTTGCAGAAAAAAAATAATTTGATTTTATATTACCTGTCTTGCACATCCAATAGTGTATCGCATGTATTCAGATATTAGAACTTAGTTAAATTATAAGTTAAACTAAAGCACAGATAATTCACGTTACAAGGTTAGTTCCAGTGTACTTACAACACTGAGGTTTACAGAAAGTAAAAAAGAGTCAGTTTAATTGAGCTAGTCTGTTAAATTACTGGGAGTTAAATATACTTTTTTTTTTTTGTCAAAATATTTAGGAAATTAAATATTTGGCAACAAGTTGCTTCACTTACAGTAGGCGAACAGAAAAGAGTAGCCATTGTCTCCCAGTAGGTGATAGTAATTTATTTTGCAACAGAGCTTGGCGTTCCCAACAAAGTGGCGGAACGTTTCTAGAGAAACAAACTCTTCGTTGTAATCTATATAAATAAAAATGTAAATCTTAAATCTCCGGAAGTTCTTCACCGATTACTTTAAAATGTCAACACAACATTACATTCGAATAGAAGCATGTTTTTATATACACATACAAACAACAAACTATATACTAAATATTTTACGACAATAGGAGCGCCATACTAAATAATAAATAAATATGTTTATTTATGATAAATCAGCTGTTGCTTTAATGTTTTCTTTAACACCTGATTTCATACTTTTAAAGCTTATAATTTTGTATCATTAAGTTTAACGAGAAATAAATTTGTATTTCTAACTTTTAGGTTAGGTTTTTATTAAACTGTAGGCCTAAGCTTTGCTGGTTCTTTTAACCTTTATGATAACTGTTATAAAATATACGAAATAATTTGATTGGGACATTTAACATTATTTACCATCTTAGCGTTGGGGTTATTATTAATCCTACACCTTTATTATATATATATATATAAAAAAAAACAACGTAATTATGTGAATAAATTTGTTCAGTATCCAGGTCAATAATATGTATAATAAAGTGATTCGAACACCCTGTATGACGCAGCGATAACAATTCAGAATGCCCGCGGCGTATCGTAGTTTTCTTTCGTGTGCTGTTTGATAACGCACAACCAGTTGATATCCGGGAGTCGTAAGATTCGCATCTACATACTGTGTTTTTTAAATGTTTTATGTGTTTGTATATGTGTATTTAACGTATTGACGACCTCCCTGTATAGAGGGTTTTTCTGTAGATGAGATACATATATCGAAACGCGTCAAACACTTTAAACAAGAGAGGTTTCCTGACGGAAAATAAAAGATATTGTACTTTATTATACATAATTATGTGTACAGAAGGTACCAACGGGGTTGGCGTGGGGAGCACGCAGGGGTCTCTCCTAGTTCTAGATAGTTTTGTTTTATATAAAGATTGTAGAATCGTAGGTAGTTCATTTGTATCGTAGAGTTTCACAACGAATATCAATGTTTTAAGGATTCGAAGTATTTATTTCATTTAACTTAATAAATAGCAAATAAAACGAAAGATCACCTCGAACAGTTTTCCTACACGTTTTACTAAGCTTTTGATTCAAATCAGCTGTTTTATATGGTTGGGAATAAACCCCCATATTTGGACCATTTTCAAAAGCCCTTTCTTAGTGCACTTCCACACTGCAGTATGAAGGCACCCTGAAGATTATAGCTAACACTGTTTCGGCCGTTCGTTTATTTTGAATCAGTCAGAACTTTTTTTGTATGTATACAAATCTCATTTGTTTCTAAACTGTTTATATCTCACCATTGTTTTTCAGCTTGATATCAGTAACACGTTTTATAAATATTTCAGTTTTGAATCTTGTGTATGTTTTAGTGTGTACCTCAAGGCCGTAGCCAGGAAAACCTATCGGGGGGGGGGGGGGGGGACATGACCGGGGATTTGAATGTAAACCCTTTTAACACGTTCACTGCTAAGGACGCACATGTGAGCTTGACACTGAACAGTATGAGAAGCGGCCGCCGCACAGTGCATTGCACGCCAACCTCGTTTTGTCAGTATTTTCAATACGCAATGCATTGCGTGCTTCGCACGCCAACCCCCGTATTGGGAGTACTTTCACTACACATTGCATTGGGTGCTCCACACGCCAACTCCTGTATTGAGAGAATTTTCAATACACAGAACATTACGTGACTCGCACTCCAAACCCCATATCGGGAGCATTTTCAATACACAATGCATTGCGTGTTTTGTTAAAGTATTTTCGTTGAACCTTCATAGTTTTCTTATTTAATAGATCATATCAAGCTCACAAGAGAGTAAGGCTGTAACCTACTGCGTCCATGTGTATTGTACGTTGTAGTTTAATCAAGTAAATCTAAATATCAGTATTCATGTAATATGTAATGCACAATGATGTAAAATATGTTGCTGGATCCTCTGTTGTGTTGTCTATTTTATAATTTAATGGTCGGCTCTAGTAAAACAGAAAGTTACCTGCGACTCCTGCGTAGCGGCGGCAGGATACACACGGACATTGCTCAGCCTAAATCCATTTAAAACCCGCAATTGTTCAAATAACGTTTTTAAAAAAATACCAAACTCTTGGGGACGAAATTCCTCATGCGAATGGCTTGGTAGTTTTTCGTTATAATTATTAGTGACATAAAAAAATATTAAATATCAATGTTTTAAATTGTTAATAAATATTAAACAAAATGTTTTTCTTAGTTGTGAAAAAGTCATTTGCATGCATATTGGTCATAGCTTTAAAATGACATATTATAGTTCATAATTATCCGATAAAAAATAAAGGAAAAATTTGGATTATAAGTTAACATTGGTGTTATTGAGTGTCAGCCAACATGGCCGACAGCTAGAGCCGACCCTTAACTTGCACTTTTAAAACCTAGTATTAATTTTTACTACTAAATTTCGGGGGTGGGGAGGTGGGGGTTCAACCTTCCAACACCCCCCCCCCTCCTGTTTACGGCCTTGCTGTACGTAGTGGATACGACACCGTTTTTTTACTTTTCCAAGTGCTAAGAAAATCTAACAATTCATGTATACAAATTGTAAGTACTGAATGTTTTCAAATTTGTCAATTAAGCTCATCTGAATCAAAACTGAGTGGTTCTGTCAAATAATAATTTTTTTCCTCAAAAAACAGCTACAGGTTGTATTTTGATTAGAGAATGATTTACAATATTGTCTTTTAATTCGATAAGATTGAAAACTAATTTATACATTTTGGGAGAAGGAAATCGAACAATTAATTATTGTTTACATTTATCTATGTACACAGATTCAACTAATTATTTGTTACGTAATTAATATAGTCTGTAATGTATGTAAACACACATGTTGTATTTATTTATGTAATTAAATTGTTTGTAAGCGAATTGCGGGTGTTATAATTGTAGTTATGATAATATTAGTTACCAATAATGTTATTGTTAATTAAAATAAACAAATTCTTGATTTCTTCATTTGTGTAATATATTTCAACGTAATGCTTATCAACTCATATAAAAACGAGTGTACGTCCGTACGTTCTTATATACATACTGCCACGGGCAAAAACCCGAGACAAATGGGCTAATTACTAGAATAATTAGGCCTAACATTAAAAGTTGTATATAGAAGCCAATAGGCCTAAATATGTAAATTGATAATTAGTAATAAGTAAAATAACACGTTATAAAGAGATATCAAAGGAAAATTGGGTGTAAGAAGGAAGTAAATAATTTAAAATAATTATTTTATAAATTGCAGGCTTAGCCAATATTAAAAGTAATAGTAGCCAAGCGGAGTGAATTATTCTAAGGGAAATCGACAGGATAATTCTTGTCAGGTTTTGTCGAATATTGCAAAACTCTGTCTGTTGCTATGCGCCGTGAAAGAATTCAATGTAAAATTTTAATATATTTTCAAAAATAAAAATAGTAGGTTATTTTAAATGTAATGGGTAGAGGAGAAAAAGATGATAATAATCTAATTAACAGAATTGTGTTAATTAAGAAAATGAAAAAGTTATAGAGCAAAGACGTAGCAGAAAAAATGCTAAAATTCACAAATTTGAAAATTTCGAAAATCTAAATTGGGGATAAAATAAAGAATAAATAATTAATAATAATTAAATAACAATAAATTAATATAATTAAATATTTTTAAAGAAAAAGGCTCAAAAATAAACATATTAAAATAAATGAATAAATCGGGGGAAATAAGTTTCTACAGAAATAAATATGTATTAAATAAGATGTAGTATATATGTTTTTGTAATACACCATGTGAGAAAAGGGCATAAACCAAAAAGGGGGGTTGCCAAATCCAAAATTCGAGATACACATAGGATAGGCCACAGAACCGTGCCCGATGTGAAGATAGAAGAAAGAAGATCAGTTTTGGACGTTTGGGAACCAGACGAATAAGATAGAACCAAGAAAATTCGAATTTGGACCATTTTGAAGAATTTAAAATTCAAAATTAAGGAAAAACTAGCGAAGGCGATAACTGGAGAACCAGGAACCTTAGAACAACCACTCAAAGGAGGGAGAAAGCAGAAGATGGTCAGGAATCCAATGAGCTGCAGAAATCCAAAATCGGACCATGGGTTACAAAGTTAGAGCATTTTGAAAGTTTTGCATACAAAATTGAATTAAATCTTGTAAGAACCGGCAGTGTTTAAGTAAACAGTACGGAGCGAGCTTGGAGAGATGACGTCATACAACCACCACCGAGACCAATACAATTACTTATTGCACGGAAAGTTAAATAATTAATTATCTACGAAACTAAAGTGGAGTAATTAAAATGAAGGTGTGGGAATTAAATTAAATAAATAAAAGAAGATTCTACAAGCTAGAAGGACCCTTTAAAGCACCAGAGAAGCGGAGTTGTCAAAAAGAAAAGAGTAAATCTCTTGACTTTGATTTCCAAAGTACACGGTAGAGGGAAGAAAAATTAAATTCAGTTGCGTATTGGTAGTCACCCGAGGACCACGTAGAGATCTGCAGAAGCAGCAAGTCGGTCGGCGAATATCACCAACTCCGGTACAGTTGAGCGGGCCGTAATAAATCGCGATAATTTAAAGAAGAAGGATCCTAAGGGATTGAAGAAAGAAAGCATACTACATCAAAGAAGAGGAGAGATCCTGAGAGGAAGGAAGAAGAAGATCAAGGACTTCATTCCAAGGCCTAAACCACCGAGGAGGAAAGCTGCGATAAATCATCATTATTTGTGAGTAACAAATAACCAAGCTATATAAATTTTAAATAATATAAAAGTAATCCAATAATAAAATTTAAAAATAAAGAATATTAAAATTAACAGTAAATTCAGGGGAAAGTGTAAAAGTAAAAT
>JAGFPH010012563.1:0-20165 GCA_018207615.1 Philaenus spumarius | reverse complement strand
ACTACTGTTTATTGTGTAAGTGCAAGTACAGCTCGCTTCAGATATTTATGAAGATGGACGACACTTTGAAAACCTGCTTCAAGTCATAATTAATTAAGTCATCTTACTGCCTTTTTGTGTACCAAAACATTGTGTTGCCATGATACAAAGAAGTTCTTACAATACTATGTACGCTTTACGATGTAGGAGAAGAAATCTGTAAAAACAGTACAGTTGTCATGTAAGCTATTTCGCAACTTTTAACAGTAATTAAGTACGTTTTTTGTATAAAATAAAGTATTTGTGAAATTGAAACAGCTTTTTAACATTCCATTGTAAAAAATATTGCACTTTGAGTTAAATTTTATTGTTTGCAAAAGGTAAAACATGCCTCTGATAATTCTTGAAATAAGAGTTTCTGAAACTTTCAGCGCTCCCAGCAGCTAAACGGTTAAGTTTATCAAAAAGACACCGAGAATAAAAAAAGTCTTAAAATTACATTTAAAACGCAAATGCGTCATCAAAATATGGGTTTCCATAGGTTGGCCGCCTTATTGGAAAATGGCGGAATTTTTTTCGAAATTTTAAATTCATATTTTTTATGGCCACTAAAAAATAGGTGAAGTCCCCCATTTAAAATTTTGCTGTAAATCTTGAAATTTTGGAGATCCTAATGGTGGCCCAGTTAAAATGGACCCCCGGTATATTAATGACTATCAAAACACCTTCGATATTAAAGGAAGCTTTTATTGTATTTGAGTTTTCATATGTAGAATTGTTTTAAATTTATTGAAAAAAATGTATGTATTTAAAAAAAAATATTGATAAACTTGTACCGTACCAGTTTATGAAACATTACTATTTGTTAAATACGTATATAGCACCTCTCAAAAAACAATAAAATAAATAAGCTTTTTTAATTTCAAATTTAACTCAATCTACGTACATAGCCGGAAAATCAAAACTATACCCGCATTAAATAGAAAATAAAATTTTGTGTATATTTAAATTTTTACGGACGGTCTAGAGGGAAGGGTTATACTGAACATTAGTTTTTGTAGGTACACCTATAGATCTTATTGTTATTGTGCATATTAGTTACAGTTCTTCAATTTCAAATAAATTTTAAAGCTGCTATAATAAAATAAAATGCTAAAATAAATGTCAAATAAAATAAAATGAGATTAAAACTAATGTTTCTTGCTTTTAGAACAGTAGTTACTAATTAGTAGTTTGAGTAAAATATTGTTATATATTACTTATTGTTTAAAATAAATTTCAATGATTTACTAACAATTAGAACAATTAGCATGTTTGTGGTACCAAGTCACTATTATAATTAATAATAATAAGATTACCTTGTTAGGTCCGTCACGTGACTTCTAGTCGTGTATTCCTTACGACATGTTTCGGAGCCATTAATGTACTATACCTCAGCACCAAGCTTTAAAACCGCGAAAAAGTTGGAGCAACTCATTAAAAACAACATCACAATAATAAACAACAATAGCATAAAAAACACCTCAGAATTCGTAGACAATACAAAAAATATTAAAATCCTCTCACATTTCAAAATCATTTTATTTGATGTTGTTAACATGTATACAAACATTCCTATAGCAGAAACAGTAAACATAATCAGAGAAAACCTTACCAAAACTAATAAATTGTGTAAACGTGGAGTGGAAGAATTAATATTGTTGCTACAAACAGTGCTGGAGCAAAATTATTTCACCTTCGAAAACACCTTCTATACACAAGAAGATGGTCTAGCAATGGGTTCACCACTCTCAGGTTTACTAGCCGATATCTATTTAAATCATTACGAAATTGAATTCTTACTGTCCAACCGTAATAAATACAAACAGAACATAATATATTATGGCCGCTACGTCGATGACACGTTCGTAGTTTTCAATGGAACCGACCGACAAGCCGTCAATCTTAAGAATTACATAAACAGCATTAATTTCAAGATACAGTTCACGCTTGAAACTGAAAACGATAATCAACTCAACTTTCTCGACTTAACCATCAAAAAAAGCACAGACAAGTTCGAATACAAAATTTTTCGTAAACCCACTACAACTAACGTCAGCATTCACGCTCATTCCTACCATCCATATTCTCAAAAAATGGCATCTTTTCATAGCTTTGTACATAGACTTCTCACTGTCCCATTGAGTAAAGTTGCTCCTCAACATTAAACATATAGCCGTAGCCAATGGGTACAAGAGTACAATAATTGATAAGATGATTAACAACCGTAAAAAGAAAATGAACAATAAACACATAGAAACCCATAGCACTACTGATAATAAATATGTCTCGTCTGAGTATACGAACTTTTTACCTAACGTCCTTTAAAACATCTTCAAAAAACACAACATCACTTTATCCTTCCGTACTACCAATAAACTATCAAAATTGCTTAGGCGTAAAACCAACACCTCAATTGAAAAAATGTCCGGAGTTTATAAAATCAATTGCCAGGATTGTAATAAACATTACATAGGTCAGACAGGGAAAGCGTTCATCGAACGTTACAAGGAACATCTTCCCAACAATAAGTCCAACATTAACAATTCCAATTACGCTCGTCACCTTGCAGAAAACAAACATAGCCGAGGTGACTTCCACGCTTCGGTAGAAACCCTACACATTTGCAGCAAAGGTAGACTAATGAATGCTAAGGAAGAGAATGAAATTTATAAAGCATTCAAAAATAAACCGGACGATATCTTAAATGACCAACTTTCATTTCACTCTCACCATTTATATGATACGGCCATCAAATATTTACAGAAGACAAACAGAGATAAACATCGTTAAGATCCCTGAACGCAATACCGGCAGTATTCAACCGACAATGATAGGTTGCGCACCTAAGTTTATGTCAAGCGCGATATTGTATTTATGTGTTGGTGTGATATGTAAGTGTGTATGTGTGTATATGTTTTATTTATTTTAATGTTCGACGATCTCTTCGGAGTGATTTTAACTTGATAATGGAGTTTCGGCTCCGAAACATGTCGTAAGGAATACACGACTAGAAGTCACGTGACGGACCTAACAAGGTAATCTTATTATTATTAATTAGAACAAATAAGCTTAGTAATCAACTGCTATAAAAGCGAGTGTAAGGACGTACATGAGTAACATATAATATAACAGCTGATTTCACCCATCATCTGTAAACCCAGTGTAGATTATAGTTTGGTGTTATGTTTAAAACTTCAATCGTTATAATTTCTTATGAAGTTGATTTTTTTTAAATATGAGTTATAAAAGTAATGAATACCATAATATACGTTATAATATTTGCTTCGAGGTTATTAACTATATATAAATACAACCTTTTATCATCAATTTAAAGAATATGTTACTTATGTTGTTTATACAAATTTAAAGAATAATAGGTCTACCTATTCGTTTAACAGCTGATTTCACCCATCTTCTGTAATACTTAAACAAACCCAGTGTATATAATGGTTTGGGGTTATGTTTAGGTAGGCCTAGATAAGTAGGCCTTAATGTTGTTTATAAATAGATTGTTTTTTAAATTGTGTATTTCTAATGTGTATCTAAATTAATCAGCCTGTGATTTTTCACGGGGGTTTACTAGTACAGTAGTAATAAAAACTTGAAATTGTATTGTTACGACTTATTCAAAGAATTGGCTAATAGTATAAAGTTTGCATTCCTTAACGAAATTCCATACATTATAAAACATTTCAAAAAATAACAAGCATACAATAAAACCCTAACTAATCCCCACTTATAGACAGTTCAAACTTGTATATTAATACAAAATTCGTTAAAATGTTGTTGTCACGAGAAAATCAAATATTTATTTAATATATTTCAAAGTCTAGTTCAAGGTTGTGCAATACCAGCATGAAACAGTCCCATACAGTCCTCTTCAATATAACTTATCTTTCATCGAATTTTGAAGATAATCTTTTGTAATTTACAGGAAATCGTTCATGAACATCTAAATTATAATTCTTTGATGACAAAAATGGTAAATTATATATTTTTATTAAATATATCTGCTTATAAACAAGTCACTTGATAGCGTTAAAATATCGGGGCGAATTTTGTTATCTACTAATTATACATTGTAGCTTTTTGCAAATTTAAAAATCATCCGCTCATGGTTGAAACTAAAAATAAGACCGGCATTAGTAAACATGAAAATGTATACAAGTGATATTCTAGTCACGCTCGAGCGCTTTACCAATGTAACAAAAAGTCTGGATACTTCTAAATATTTTGCAGGATATTAATAATATTAAATTACTTTCAGTGACTGTTCATAACTCAAATACAAAATACTTAAGGCTCGACAGATCCAGCCAAGCTCTTGAATTACAACTCCCATAAGAGCAATGTTAAACGCGTAACAAGACTACTGTAGTAATAATGATCAGAAAATGTCATTTTAAAGGTTAGCACAGTCCGAATGTGGATATCATTTTAGTTTTATAAAATTTGTTTTTCACTAAATTCGTTCTTTGACTAAAATAAAAATCACAGTTTTCAAAATCACCACATTCGAAGTTTAGTTGCCTGTTAAATAAAAGTAATTTCAATAATTTATGACGACAAAATCTGATTTATTGTGGAAGCATGTACGTTCCGAATTTATGTTTCAACTCGAGTGTTTAGCCTGCACTCTGGTGGTTATCTCATCAACCGGTTGCTCGCGAATGAATTCTAGAAAAATAACATATCAGTTGTGTGAGACAAAGTTGTATTTAATAATACATACTCACATACATTGTCACGCATGCGCATTTAGTACATTTACAGCGTGACGCTTTATTTTCAGCTGTGGTGATAGTCGACATTCATTACTTTCTTTTTTAAGGAGCTGTTGCCTATTAACGTTTAAAAATAAAAAAATCAGTTTTATGTTATCGTAACTTAAATTACTTATCATTAAAAATAAATTATTTGGCAGTCAAATCAAGTGCTAAATAACAAGAAAATAAGTGTAATTATATGATATACTAGCTGACCCGTGCGAAGCATTCGCATTCTAACACCGTACAATTGAAGTACACACCATAATATTTAGTATCGTATAGTGCGCCATGGGCATAGGTGAGGGTTGAAGTAAAGAATAGGTGTGTTTAAATTGTATATTATTTATTTTTTTAACATAAGTTTAAGATATTTACATAGTGTTTACAGGACCTCTTTCAATACTATGTTTGAAGTTACGATATGGTCATCTGTGATTGTTTGTTGGTGGGTTTGTTTTACACAGACCAGTGTTGCCAACGCCAGGAAAATATTCCTACAACTTACTCGATCTTACATCACTGTTACTTTCGAATTCTTTATTTCTATTTTTTTCGTACAATTGTATTTTGTATATTTTTCCGGTGTAGCGGTAAAGGAAAGCTTTAAAATGAGGCCTCACTCATTTAATTTGTTAATGTATTAAGGAAGTTATGGCGTACCGACAAAAAATGGCCTTGAGAAATAATATATGTGATAATAGTATATTATATTAATAATATAAGCTATTTAAAATAAATTATCATATTGTTAATTTATCTTCAACTGTTGGTGTGTGTTAATAATTTCACTAGCCCCTAAAATAAACATCTCAACTCCAACTTAAGTTAAGGAAATTAGTAAGGGTCAAAAATCATACTGTGGCCCATACATTTTGATTATTTGACTTTTTTTTATTTTTATTTTGGAATCAATTATGTTCCTTCCTTTGTAATAAGCTTTGTCATAAAAAGGTGGAAGAACAGCTTTATCATCACTTTCTTCTAATCTTTTTCCTGCTTTAATCTCATTTCAATAAAGTTTAACACTGCATTGCAAACACAAATCTGCGTATTGTAATTTCTGTAAACACTGGAACATGCCCTTGTTGTTCATGAAGACTGTGATTTGTCCTGATTTAAATGGCAAACAGTTCTTTTTTAACGTTTCTATATTATTTTAGTGGATGCTACAAAATGTTGTTTTAGCAACAGTATTGTAAAATAATATGATTAAGAACATTACAAATACTTCACAGTGTGTATTTCGTTTTGAATTTTAGCCAATCATAACCTTTACATTAAAAATAAAATAAAGGCGAAATAATTCACAAAATGGATTACATATTTAGACATGACGAGATACATTTTCATGATATTGGATTTAATGAACGTATAAGAATAAATACTTAACCGACAGTATGATAAATTATTGCTTTTGAGTAGACACAACTCCTTCGTCACAGGTTTTTACATTTAGTAATTAGAAAATATATGTTTATATGTACCGTAATTATACATAACACTCTATGATTTTCTTTCTGTGTTTATTTTCATTTGGGTATAATATTTTTACGTAGTTATTTATTATTATTTAGAACCGACATTGAAAAATCAATTTAAAAGACAATGTGTGATAATACAGGTTATTTTCCCCGAATAACTTATAATAAGTACTTACATCGCTAGTAAAAAAAGGCTTTGCATGTAATTATTTTGTGGCATCAAATGGGTGCCTATCTAAAGAAACTGCATGGAAAACATTAATTTAATATTTTACTACATCGGGCTAATGATATATCACAGATATCTAAACTTTCTGTTGTGTCAGAAAGACGAATTAAATACCAAGAATCAATTTAATAACAAATTACTCGGCCCTACTGACGTTAGTTTAGGAGATGCGTCGTTACGAAGTGCTTTCTTGGGTCTAGAAGCGCAGTAGACGATACGCGAGACATTTATTAGTCCTAAATTTTCTCCAGCACCATTTTACACAAAAATACAAAAGAAGGTGATTTTTGCATGTAGGCATAATAGACCAGGCAAAATAGTACGATTTCGATCTGAATAAATAAATGTTTGCCTACAGCTCCGATTTGGATGCGGTTTTCTGCATCGTGTTAAAAAAATACCAGGAAAAAGCCTACACATGACCAGTTTCGGGAGAAAGCGAAAATGCATTGCGGGTGTATAAAATGCATATTTTTAAACCTCTAAAAATGGATGAAAAACCGCGAAAATCGGTACTCGGGGTTTTTTGGTACTGGGGGGGGGGAGGGGGGAAATTTGTAAAGTTGCGATGGAGACTTGAAAATTTCCTCTCGGGGGTTTTTGGGGGCACTGATTTCAGTTTTGACTATAAACATACCCCCTATGCGCTGGGGGCTCCAAGGAGTCGGGTCCAATGGGGAAAAACGAAAGGTTTTAAAATATTTTGAGATGACGACTTAAGGGGGCGCTACCTGTCCTCCATATTGAATCTGATTCCCATAAGAGCAATGCTACAGAATAAGTCATTTTTTCCCGTTAATTGGTAGAATAAATTAAAGAAATTGGTTTAATTTTGAAGTACTGTCATATGCGGATGTTGATTGCTGGATACATTTTCAAAACCCGTTTTATTGTTTTCATAAACGTATGATATAAATAGTAAAAAATAGTAAAGTTTATAAATTGTTTACTCAGTTGCAAAAAGAGATATTGCAAAAAACCTTAGCAATCAACACCCACAATTTATTTTACTTTAAGGAAAAAAATACAGCTTTCGTTTTTTGACAAAAACGACATAAAAATATGCTTAATAGTGAAGGTATGTTTTGGTTATTTAACATTGAAATTGGTACCCAACTTCGCCGTTTTGAATGTAGGGAGCCGAGCCTTAAAGGCATATTGTGAGGATCTGGTGGTTCCCATGGCAGTTGTTTCAAGTTGTGTGCAACTAAGTTTTGGGAAGAGTCACAGGAAATACGAAGAGAGATAGAGAGAAAAAGTGAAAGTATGGAATATTATCGCTTGCTCTCTCAGAGTCCGTTACAGAGCTGTATCGAGATAAGAAGAAAATACAAATTTCCCCCCCCCATCGTCCCCCCACCATTAAACTGGGGGCATTAAAATCAGCGCCCCCAAAAACCCCCGAGAGGAAATTTTCATGTCTGTGTCGCAATTTCCCAAATTTCCCCCCTCGCCCCCAGAGGCTTCTCATCCATTTTTAGAGGTTTAAAAAAAATGATGCTCTTTTAAATGCATTTATTTTTTAATGGCCGCAGTAATTTGACTGTGCAAAGGTAGCATAATAATTAGTCTTTTAATTGGAGTCTGGAATGAATGATTGGATGAGAAAATAACTTTCTTCATTATTTATTAAAATTTAATTTTAAGTGAAAAAGCTTAAATTTTCTGCATCATTTTATGCACCCTCGATGCATTTCCGCTTTCTCCCGAAACTGGTCATATGTACGGTAGATTTTTTCCTGGTATTTTTCTTAACACGATGCTGTAAACAGCATCCAAATCGGAGCTGTAGGCAAAAATTTATTTATTTTTCAGTACTTTGCCTGGTCCATAAGTACTAATTCTTTTTAAAAAAGAAGTAAAAAAACGAATTGAAAACAGTAAACAAGTCAAACATATACCAGCTGATTTCGTACATTATCTTTAATACTTCATATCAACAAAAATCGCAAATGCTAACAAGTTTAGAAGCAAATGAGCCATTTAAAAGCATTTCTGTTTTGAAAAGAGACCATGGCAAAAACAGACTCAAACCACAACAGTCATACAAAGGCAGACTTCCAATAACACATCTAAAGAAGAAAGACCTGGTCAGTTTGCTGCATCTGATTCCATCGGTATTTCATGACTTCTACATGAACCTACCTACCACAAACGCCCCAGATTTTCTTGCAGACTTAGACGTAATAGTGGCTGAAGTGGAAGAAGTTAAAGTAGATAAATAACTTGAAATATAAGCAATTATGATTCTTAAGTTCAAACATTTTGTTTGAAAACTACTTCAAGGTTCATAAATAAAACTTATGTTTATATATAAATTTGCATTAACTTTTTAAACCTTAACAACACCAGAAATTATATTATTAAGTATTTCGGGGAAAAGGGGATAAGTAATCTTTTTTATTACCAATAGGCTAGTTATAAGGAACTATTTTTCTCAAGACATGTTGGTTATAGTTACTTTCATGTAAATAAATTTATTTATATAAATTAATGTCTAAATTATAATTATTTTTGATCACTAAATATGTTAAACCATTATACTTAGTCTTTTCTAAACCTCTTGTTTATAAGGAATAAAACTAATTATTTGAGTGGGGTGCGCCTGTACCGGCGCGTGACCCTTCAGGTTATCAAAATAGCGCAACCACTGGAGTGTTAATCTTGGCTGGAGGAAAACAAAACATATTTAGTCAATGAGGAAATCTAATAGAGAAAGTTTATCAACAGCAACACTTGAAATAAATCATCAAAGCTATTAAGTTGGTTTTCCCTCGCCTGATTCTGGTTGTGTACAGTTTTAAAATGAACTATCTATTACTTCACTTTCTTAAAATAATCTGTTTATAACAGACAATGTCCATTAGTAATGTAAATAGTTGCATTTACTTAGAATTATATTATGAATTATTTTTTAGGCTAAACGTAATTTTAATGTCGTCTTTTCAAAACTAATTCGAAAACATATATAAAGATAATATCAGATTGTTTAAATTTTTTCAGAGTTTTAAGTTTCAATTTAGCTTTATTTGTAAAGATAGTTAAAAAATATAAAATACATATATAAATCAAATTACAATCGATACATTATATACAGAGTGTAAAATAAGTCTTGATACAACTTGACATAATTTAAATGGATTTCTACAACCGAAAACAATATCAACCACGTTTTCAGGATACGCATAAAGAAATTGAAGTGAAAGTGAAGTATTCCAGTGCAGTATTCAATTAGAGGCATAAATTATTATTTTTTCTTATCACGGCATAAGATATGGAGTTCCATGTTATCATTCCAGGATGACTTGGCTCTTGTTTATTTCACGGTGTTAACTTTGTCCAATTTTAAATATTGTTCTTTGTAATAAATTATTACAGCATTTTCATAGCGAGATAACTGATCTTTGTAAAATTCTATAATTTTTTTAAATTGCAACCCTTATCTTGTGACATACCATTGGAAAGCCCTTTAAAACCCATGAGTTTCTATGGTAAGAAAATAAAAATCATCCGACGCAGTAGTACGCTACGCTCAAAGATTTTATTTTGTAATTTGTTTTTGTAACTTTATATTATTTAAAAGATATTTGCAAAAATCTGATCTAGTTACAGTTATTCACCGTCAGGGGGGGGGGACCTTAGAAAAACTATTTACAAAATCCTAAAAAAACCCGCCTCCTCATTCCATTACCATCTCAAAAATTTGTAACGGACACATTTGGCTTGTGATATATTAAATTGATTCTCTTTAAAAACCATGAATTATTGTGACAAGAAAATAAAAATCGACTTAACCCGATTAGTTTGCTACGCTCGTAAATGTTATTTTGTAAATTGGAAAAATACGAACAAACAAATATAAGGGTGAGTTTAAAAGGTTGAAGGGGTTGAGTATTAAAACTCTCATATAGCCTATAACCTTCCCGGGAAAATCCTTAACATTTAGCAAAAAGCCCCATCCCAATCGGATGAACGTTATGGCAGCGCATAAAATACGAATAAACAAATAAAGGGCGAAGGGGTTGAGTATTAAAACTCTCTTATAACCTATAACCTTCCCGGGAAAATCCTGAACATTTAGCAAAAAGCCCGATCCCAATCGGATGAACCTTATGGCAGCGCATAAAATACGAACAAACAAATAGGCCTAAAGGTTGAAGGGGTTGAGTATTAAAACTCTCTTATAGGCTATAACCTTCCCGGGAAAACCCTAAACATTTAGGAAAAAGCCCCATTACAATCGGATGAACGGTATGGCAGCGCATAAAATACGAACAAACAAATAAAGGGTGAATGGGTTGAGTATTAAAACTCTCTTATAGGCTATAACCTTCCAGGGAAAATCCTAAAGATTTAGCAAAAAGCCCCATCTCAATCGGATGAACGGTATGGCAGCGCATAAAAACAAACAACAAATATTGATTTTTATATATTAGATTTCGTTGTTTGGGGTTTCTTTTGGAACTTGTGGAATTGGTTAACTTGTAGATTTCTGTTTTGTAAAAATGAAAATTTTAGTTTTGTCGCAATTAATATATTCTATTCTATCAGTGAAGGAATATATTCGAGCACATAAATCTGACATGCATATAGCAATTATTACAATCTGTTTTGATGGTTTTATAGAAAAACATCAATATGCTATAAGTTTAATAAATTATTCTGCAGTACGAAATTGGAAAATCTAATTGTACATAATGGCATCTGATATTATCCAACAACTGACATTTAATCAAACTGAGGTTACATTAGATTATCTATAATTGCTTCCATGGGTTACCTACAAGATAGTTCATGGTAATTGTGGTTAGTCTGTAAAACCAGTTTTACATAACCTAACACAATATCCAGGAATGGAATTATCTTCGTCAAGTATTACATTGTCGAAAGCTCATCGCTCAAGGATTACGTTTGATCAATTGAAGAATATAAAATGCAAGCGTTAATGATAGCGTACCATTTAAAAACGAAAACATTAATTTTTGCTACTTGGTTGCGTTTTTTATTTTTTTATTTTTATTGTTACATAATTTTAATATTTTAATTTGTTTTTGAAGTGATAACTTCTGTTGGCCCGTTGGGCACTTTTGCTTGACTATGTCTCTGAAATCTCACTTCACGCAACTTTTTGCGTAGACACAAGTCAGAGCGTGGGGAATAGGCGATACATAGTATATATAGACAAGTACGCGCGTGGAGAGGGAATAGACGATACATAATATATAATAATATTGTAATAATTATCCCTTACATATTGAATTATTCTTAGAATTCTATGTAGAGTACATAATAATATTATAATTATAATAATATTACAATATTATAAATTATAATTATGCAATTTCAAATTATGATATATTTTTTGACAATATATTGACTTGTGTAATTTGTTGACCTTTATTCTTCTCTAATATTAATAATTATAAAAATATAAATCGGTTATAGAGGTTATCATTTTCAACGTGTGAAATGTTTTTTTAAACTATTTTTAGTCATAAGTGTTATTAATCTGTTATAATTTATTTGTATACTTTTAAGATTTTCGGAGTAATAATATAATAAATATAGATATATATATTTGAAGGTACTAACGTCTGGAGTATTGTTTGAAGGGGCTTATTTAAGATTATTGTTAAATCAAAGCAATAATTGTTATGAGTACTTTTGCTTAAATATACGTTTTACTCTTACGGTGTATATTAAAAAAGTGTTTGGGAGCCGACACAGCCTTTCAGCGTATAATTTAATCCCGCTTAATTGTTTACGCACGAGTCAAATTCTCTTGTTTAATCAAATCTGATATCTCTATTTTTTTCTTTCAATCACATCATGACATTTTACTAATATTGTATGTTAGTAAACAGTAAACAAGCTATTAATTCGTAAATTATTATTATTTTTCTACCAACAAATAAAACACGTATGTAATTATTATAATGATGTTTGATCGTGCACAATATAATCAATTACACAACACTGTGTCTCATTTAAAAAAACAATATAATATTGCACATAAACGTGTGTTGTTGTAATACTGTATGTGTAAATGATGTATTACATTGCAAGGAGCAGAAACAAAAACAGATAGTCTAAAACTACTGTAATTTCTAAAAACATCAGTGAAATACTACATTAGTTTGAATGAAATACCGTCCAATTTTTTAACCATGCATTCAGCTCGGCTTGCGCGCGGTAGGCTACCAGTGTAGCGGGGAAGGATTTTAAAGCCCCGTTTACACGCTACGATAAATTGTAACAATTTATCGTAACAATCGAATCGTTACAATTTATCGAATCATGTAAACAGGAGATTGTAGCGATTTATTGGAATTGGAATTGGATTGGATGGTTGGTGCTGGCCTTCATCAATTTCTGCGAATCGTAACGATAAATTGGAACGTGTAAACAGTAGCATCAATTTATCGCTACAGTTTGACTCAGTTCTCATGGGCCGTTCACCGGAAAGGTTTTCGCACTAGTTCGTTGATTCCGTTTTATGTGTTTTTTTTGTTTTTTTTTTACCTTGTGTTGTTTTTATTCAATTGATAGCAAGGCAGCTCAAACTCCTCGATAGTTCTTGACTGAATTTATTGAACTATATCGGAGTTTTACCTGCTTGTGGCTCATTAAGAGAAAAGAATACTCCGACAGGAATAAAAAGACCTTGAGCACATAGTGCTCTTTCTAAAATACAAGGAGTTTGATCCGTTGGCAGACAGAAACACTGTTGTTAGAAAAATTAATGAATTGCGTACGGTTTATAAGAAAGAACTGTCAAAAGTTAAATATTCGTCAATGAATATTGGACAAGAAATAGTTGCATGTAAACAGTACTCACACTTTCGATTTATTGTTAGTAGCTTGTAAACCTAAAGACAGTTCCACAAACCTAGACTCAAAGTCAGCCTTGCCCGCCATTGGCATAGCTTTGGCGCCGAGATTTCTAACGTTATCATTCAGGTTAGTTCATCGTGGCCTTGTGCACCTTTAAAACAATTGTACTGTGATTGATTATGTTTATTGTGCTGTATTTTTGAAAAAAGGTGGCATACGTTATACAGTTGCAGATCGACTCTCTCACACACATACTCACTCATGAGCGTGTGCACGCCCTTACACCTATGCAACTTCTTCTGGCGCCAAAATATTACAACATAGGTTTTCATTTTTAAGATAAAAGCACTAGAAGTCAATTACGTTGATTACAATTCAACACATGTGTAAATGAACTGAATAAGCTTTATTCAAAATGCAGAAGTATTCAATCAAAAAATAACTAGTAGTTCTGTGAACAGAAGACCTCGCTCGTTGAAATTACAAATGTGGTTTTGAGCTTAGGTTAAGAAATAGTGTGCCAGTAAGGAAGTCAGTAGAAGGTTTAGTCAGTGAAAAATTATTTTGCAATTTATTCGTGTTCGACTCTAAATACTGTGAGGTACAACAAAGAAACAAAATGAATAAGATAATGTAGTTGGTAAAGGACTACAACTCAGTAAATGCGACAAGAGCAAGACTGCAGGTACCGCTCTCTCTCTCTCTCTCTCTCTCTCTCTCTCTCCCTCTCTATAAAATTATAAGGTTTTTGAAGATATCTAAGGAATAAACGTATAAAAACATAATTAAAATTAAAACTTGGACGATTTTTAACAAATTTGTGAGCTTACCGTTAGAGTTACGGAAAAACATCAAGATAACAATTTTGAAGAACATCAAATTTGCTACTAGCAAAATGTTATTAGTTTTTCAACTCGCCTTACGGTTAAGCCACAAACTGGCTTTGGAAAAAAGCTTACACTGAGAGAAACGGTGCGGCCGCCATTCTTATTTTATTTAAAGGGTCAAAAATGGAAAGAACCATATATATACTTCACTCGGCCTAGGAATAAGGAACATTTATGCAAAAAATCATGACAATAAGTCGAAGCGTTCGGCCGAAATCGTGAGGTAGACAGACAGACACACAGACGAAATGCCGAACGGTCAAGCTAAAACGGAGACCTCGCTTCGCTCGGTCGATACTTAATATTGGAAAGGTATAACTTAAGAACAGTTTATTGATTTTGAAATAATGTGTGTTTATAAATGTCTCATGTGACGCTTAAAATAAATTTTACTTTTGCATTTGCCTATACCCCAGTATTATATTGAGTTTAATCTTCTTAAAATGTCTAGTTAGCTGGATTTTTAATCCTTTGGAGTGGTATTCTAAAACTCCTATTAGTACTTCCTATTGTATTTATGCACAACAAACAGTTTTTAATTTTTTTATACAACCAACTGCTCTTTTCTTAAAAAGGGTTTCCCAAAAAGGACTAATAATGTAATTAAATCTTGCAGGACTAATTTGTTGACGGAAACATTAATGGATAGTAAAAAACTAAACTTAGGCTAACTGTTAACTAATAGACCTATCCTATTTTGACTTCGATCGATTATAATGAATTGCTTATATTTGCAGGATTATCTTCATTTTGTATGTCTATTATATTTGTGGATCAAATATGTATTGGGTTTATAAATCGTTAATAACTTTAGTCACACCAGTAAGATTGTTTGAACATGGCTGTCCATAGCAGTATCCACATTTTGGAGCAAACTGCACTGTAGGCTAACTTGGGGTTGTTTGCAGGGTCTTTTACTTATCAACAGATTTTACAAATTGGTTGTGGCAGAATTTTAATTCTAATTTTCCAAATTGCTTGTTGGTCAAAATTTAATTCTATAAAACTTTAAAAGTATAATTACACCCAAACAACACATTAATTTTATAACCTGCTTCATGTATTGAATTTTTATGATCAAGCAGGAAATAAAAAAAAGTTCAAGGTTAAGGTTCGTCTTAGAAACAGCAAACCTGATTACCTTGAGAAGACAGGACTTTCGATAGGTGCAAGTATGTAAAGCTAATATCGGCCATTTTGCTGTAATCCTGTCAAACAGCTCTTTTTCTGTACTGAGCCTGGTGCTTTTTAGTTTTCTTACAAACTCGAGGGCCAAGATCACTATACCCGGCACGGATTACCCATAAGGCCAACCTAGGCAATGGCCTAGGGCGCAGGGTTGTAGGGGGCGCAGATCGAGGGGGGAAATGAAAAATGTTGATCTTCTTGTCGAGTGTGTGTAGTGAGCGTCCGGGTTGCACTGGCCTTGAAAGAGAGGGGGGGAGTGTTGAGGTTATTGTTATTTAAGGTCATTTACCTGTTTAAAAAGGATCAAGCAGTAGGCTACCACAGATCGAACATGACAACATGACCCAAACGAAGCTCAAAGCGTTTGCTCTTCTTAGCAATGAAAATTACCTAACAAAAGCATTGGATTTCACTAGCACAATTCAATCATTTGCCTGATCCAAAGTCAGAAAAAAGAAACTTATGTAACGTATGTACATATTTTGATTGTAATTAGTAAATACATAGACAGTGTTGTTTATTTAGAAGTGTGTTTTATTTTTCAACATGCTTTCTTTTTAGTCAATATCTGCTTACTATTTTGGCTTTTCATACATTTTGGCATACATTTCAATCGCTGTTATTACGTGATTGATAAACATTTTTTTCTTGGAAAATAGTTAAAAATAGTTAAAACTTTAAATAGTTAAAAGGGCTAAACATAAAACTGTGCTCAAATAGCCCCCAGAGAAGCTCTAAAACTTCAGTTTTAAAGATAGATATGCAAAAAAATTCCACATCCCCAGACCCCCGGAAGGAGAGGGCCAGTGCGATTCTAGAACTTTGGCCTAGGGCGTAAATAGCTGTTAATCCGGGCCTGCACTATACTGCATTTAATTTAATGTAAGCCTGAGTAAGCCCAACAAATAATTTGCGTATAATCCTACAAATACCATTCTACTCTATTTGCCTTCATTTTTATATCTAAAAATCTATCACGAAAATGTCAACGAAATTCGCTTTTGATAATCAGTTGACTGGAGGTGACAAAATAGAAAGAGACGAAGAGATTTTAATTTGATTTGTTTTTAGTTTTTGAGTTTGGATTAGCCTGCCACCACGAAGTAGAATAAAAATAACAAGAAATGCGACTCATGATCTTCTTTCCAGTATGACATAGACCTACATTAATATTATTTGTACAGTATTTGTATTTTATTTGTCGTCGGAGCAGAACACTAAGTTGTATAAGACAAGTCATAATTAAGAAAAAAAAAAAAATAATTACCAACATTAACATACAACCTCAAAACATTAAAAGCGTTAAAATCCAACAATTATACATTTTTTTTTACAGCACAAGAAGATTCAAATTACTAAGAATGATTAATTTTATCACATTAATTTAACACAACAGATAGAAAATCAAAAAGTATTACAAACAATAAAATTACTACAAACAAATCGAATTTTTACAATCAATTTAACTACTAAAGTTTACTCCTTTATTGTTGACTAGGGGAAAGCCCTGCGTGATTCGCACGTCAATTGGACCCTTTTACACACGTTTTATCATGTTATGTTTTCTGTATAATTAAGGTGTAGGATTAATAATAACCACAAGCTACGATGGTAAATAATGTTAAATGTTCAATTCAAATTGTTTCGCATATTTTATAACAGCAGTTATAATAAAATAAAGGTTAAAAGGTCCAGCGCAAGACTCAGGTCTACCCTTTAATAAGAACCTAACCTAAAAGTTAGAAAATCAAATAATTGCTTCAAAGTTTGAAATCAGGTGTTAATAGAAATATTAGAGCAAACAGATGTTTTATAAATTTTTTTATTAAATTGGTTGCTATGGTAATGAATGACCTGGACTTAGGCCTAACCTAAGAATTTTGTCCGACTAAATTTACAAATATTGAAATAAAAAATAGTTTTATCAAAATTATTATAGCCTATGTTACTCAGGGATAGTGTAGCTTTTTACTTTCTCCACCCTATACGTAGTATATGGAGAAAGTATTGCTTTCGTCCAAATTTTCGAATTTGAATTTTTAGTGGACTATCTGTTTTGGTGCTCCCTGAACCCCAAAAAATTGTTTAGTGCAATTATCTGCGTTGGTGTTCCCTGAACCCAAAAATATTTTTAGTGGAATTTTTTGTTTTGATGCTCCCTGAACCCAAAAAAGTGTTTTTTTTTGTGATGTCTGTCCGTGTGTCCGTATGTCCGTGTGTCTGTGTGTCTGTAAGGATGTGTACAAAGCTGGAGACCATACTAAAGGTCCGATTTTGATGAAATTTGGTACGTAGGTGTATTTCTGGAATATCTCCAGGTTTTTTTATTTTTTAAAATTTTTGAACGGAATTTTCCGTTACTGAACGGATTTTAATAAAATTTGGTATGTAGTTTTTTCTAGGGCCATAGTGGCTCACTTAGAAAGGTTTTTAAAAAATTCGAAATTTTAGGGGGATTTGGGGGGTCAATGTTACTAAATCACGATTTCTCTAAAACTATTGAACATATTGGAATTAAATTTGGTATGTAGCTTCCTCTAGGGCCGTAGGTGCTGATATGAAAGGGCTTTTACAAAATTCGAAATTTTAGGGGGTTTGGTGGTCAAATTTACTAAATCATGATTTTTCCAAAACCACCGAACGAATTAGAATGAAATTTTGTATATAGCTTCCTCTAGGGCCCTAGGTGCTCGCTAAGAAAGGGTTTGGGGGGGGGAGGGTGAAAGTTACTAAAACTCCCCATAAGAGATACATAGTGTAATTTATATTCATTGATATAATATATTTTGTGTTAATATACATTTAACTTTGATTTGTCTATCCGTACAAAGCCGGTTCGGGCTAGCTAGTATAATAATATAATATGGATGTGTGTTACATGCATCTAATATTTTCCATGGTAACACTTTCCTTCTTTTGAAATTCTAAATAAACATCTCCTATGCTACTCTTATGAAGGTATAAAGTTTCAACTGGGAGAAAGTATGTGGCAGTTATCGCTACCGTTTATTATGAGTAAACCCATTTTTTCAATCGGTTCAGTAGTTCCAGAGAGTATCCACTACATTCAAACAAAAAAACAAAACAAAAAACAAAAAAAACTTAACTTCTTTATAATATTAGTATAGATAATGATATTCTGGATCTATATTCAGGGCCTATATAGGCTACATAAATAATATGTTCAAATTTGTGATCGTTACATGAACATTTACTGTTTACATATTCTAGACCTGATGAAAGTAAGGCAACAACAGGTTATGAGAGTTGGCCTAGTATTACATTTTTCTTGTATCGATCAACTCTTGGTTTATTGCCTACATCATTATTCATAAGTCTCACACTTCATATTTTTTTTTTCATACTTCATAAACCCTAGGCATGCTTCAAACATTTTTATCATTTTGTATCGTTGTACAAGTACACAATATTGATTCCAGAACAAGGTCTAAGAATTATATAACAATCAAACGTTAATTAAGTATCTTTTCAGCCTACATTATTTCAAATTAATTAATTTTATTAATACATGTTGGATGAACGTTCTTACCAATACACGTAGGCCTACGTAGACGGGCGAATCAACCAGCCGCGTTCTGTTAGAAACTTTCTACTATATTTTTATAAAGATTATACTTGTATCAAAATTACAAAGTAGGAATTCATTTTTTAATGCATCCTTATCAAACTTTTAGGAGAAAACTTAGTTTAAAATGTCGCTTTAAATCATTTATACTGGTGGAGGCTTTAACTAATCTAAAATTGTTACGAATTAATTATGCTAGTAAACTTAACCAGTTTTTATGCCGGTATTTTATACAGTTGATTGCTCTAGTACATACAAATTGTATAAATATGATTTAGTCGGACATATTTAAATTTCTTAGAAGCAGATAAAGGTACAAGAGAAATTTAACGCAGTTATGAAGCATGTTTATCCATACATATTTTAAAAATTAGAACTACAAAATAGTAAGTAAGCTAGGTTACTTTTGAATATTTTATATTTCATCGGGTATACTTTAAAAAGGGTGTATTTAAGGATATCAATATATTTTTTTAGAACTACGATGTATGTAATTTTCAAGATATATTCTGAAATGTTGTTTAGAAACATTTCCATTTTATGCATTTCAGAAAGCCCTACTGCCTGAATACATTTAACTTTTCCTTGACATTGCAATGCTGCTTCAGATACGTCGGATTTACACTCGCACAGATGTTGCAATACTATAAGAACAAAAATATCTAGTCATACACGTGTTGGTTATGGTCGGTCGAATAAATTAAATATAATAATTATTAAATTATAGGATAGCCTTGACCTTATAAACGTATTGACTGTGAAGGTGATATCGGTTGCTCTGTACCATTGCGCATTAAATACGAAATCATTAGTAGAGGATATTACCAACACAATCGAAATGATAGCAAAAAAGAACATAATATATATTGTGAACAAGTCGAAGAACCGACAAAGAAACAGGTTGGAATGTCATGATATCGACCTTCTTGTGACAAGCAGTCTTTTCTTGTATACATAGACTATGCGCAGTTGAATTGTATAGTTCATTGGACACAACTATTGTAAAATGAATTGAAAAATAAAATGTAGGCCGATTATTGGAGGTGTTTTTGTAAGGTTGTAAATGCATTTTTGAAATGTAAACTTCTATAGGCGTACCTCGGCGCTATGTTTGATGGCAGTGAATCGGATTTTACCGTCACCAATTTTCTCATGCATTTTATGAAATGC
>JAGFPH010012562.1:10248-26024 GCA_018207615.1 Philaenus spumarius | reverse complement strand
CCCCCACGTCCACCTCCACCCCCCGCACCCACTCCACACTCACCCAACGGTTTAGAGTAGCACGTTTGGCCCCCCTCCCCTTTTGTCCTCAGGTGGCGGGTCCTCTACTATTTCGGTATTCTTTATTTTCACGCATACCGTAAATACAAGTCGGAATAAAGACAAACGTAGCACCCTGAACATTTTTTAGAATAACCTTATCAAAAATGCCCCACTAAATATTTTTCAGATTTTTATTAAAGCATATTCAAAATATAAGAAAAAAGTTAAAGTAATACAAGGATTTTTGATACCGTTCGGTGTATAAGTTGATTAGTTTGTACATACCTGCTAAGTACTAACAAAAATCATCGTCGAATACTAAATGTAGCTATAATACTAAAATGCATTGCAAGTTTCATCAAAATTTTAAATAATATTTATAACAAAGTTAAAAGTTTAAATTGCCCATACCAATAGTTTTCTTTAAAGAGTTCTTTATTTTCATATGTTACTTGACGTGTTTCTTTATATATTTTGAAAGTTAAAAATAAAACTCATTTTGTGTTCGGGTAAAATTCAGTCCAACATCGAATGAATGTCTAGCGAACATTTTAAAATCCTTTAAATGTTAGAATTTCACTAATTTGATTCTAATTTTAAGAATTTTGAAGGAACTTTCAATTTTATACATATATAATTATAAATTTAATAATGTCAAACAAATGTTGTGTCTTAGTTTTGGTTAGAGTAATCAAAAAAATATTTTGTCAGAGCCATTGACTTTTCCCTTTAATTTATCACATCGCAATACCTTGGGGAGTTGACTAAAAATATCCCATTCTGTGAGAAACTATTATAAAAAAAATTCTGGGTGCCCTTGTTAAGAGTATCAGAGGAGTTTTAGTTTATTTTACTTGAAGATTGCAAGACAAAAGTAACACTAATTGTAACAACAATTAAAATTCAAAACACATTAAATCAAAATCAGTTGTTTTTTTATAAGAAGCACATAAATATAGTCTACTATAATTAATTGTTTGTAAATCTAAAATAAATTATACGATTTTGAAATAATAATGTGGCTTCAAGAAACTCCTCAATATCAAGTTAACATGATATCAATATAGAGCAGCTTGTATGAACAGAATCAATACCAATTAAATTAGATTATAGAATTAATTAGACAGCAAATAACGGACGTATAACATTATCTATTGATGGAATGTTTGTTGTTAACTTAATCATAAGACGATTGGTACTTATTAGACTACACGTTGAATAATCATGCATTATTGTAGTTTTTGTGTGCGCTTATTTTATAAAACTATTGAGTTATAAATTTAAAATAATTGCAAGTTTCGCCCGTTAATGGTGTAAATTATGATAACAAGTAACTAATATCAACAGTTTAACTAGTTAAAGATGGCTTAATATATAATAGAAGAAACCACAATCCATATGCACAATGCCTTAGAAACGAACAAAACCCACTTAACGTTAGTAAAATGCTTGTGTATTATTTTCCATGTTAGTACAGAGATACTCTTTAGAGGTCGCGAATAAATGATTAGGCTATTTTCAAATAGTTTAATTTCTATAGTTTGTAATTTTCTTTAACAAGACCATACAGTTTAATAACCCGTTCCTGTATTGAATTAAATAAATTTATGTTTTATTTTAAGTTGTTAACGAACATTTTACATAATGGTTAAACAAATTATTTAACTTATTAATAACTTATTAATAAGATAAAAGTTATTAATATTTTACTGACGAAAAACGTTATATTTTTAAAAGTTTAAAACTCCATACCCTTTATTATAACACAGCTAGCTTTATTTTGAGTAGTTTAATAGATCCATCGTACAAAATATATATTATTTTAAAAAAGTCCTATTTTTAAGACCAAATAATTGTATAATCTATTTGCAATCTGTATTAAAGATCATGAAATAAGGAACAAGTGTTCACTTACAATAATTAATAATTTGTCTTTTCAATTCATAAACTTTAAAAGAATTTATTGAGAAATTTAAACAACTCTATGTTGTTTTATAGTGTACTAAAAGTTTCTACATAGGCCTACTTACTCAACTAATTTCTACATAGTCGTAATAGTTTTACATTACTTACAGATAGTAAATTCGGAAAGTGTAATACAAAAAACTGTACTAAACTAGCTGTAGTTACCCTTTCCCATAATGTCCTGTTAAAATTATAAGTTTACAAAGACTTAAAACTCGAAGAAAACATTATAAATCACAGCGAAGGACTTTTTATTGCATTACCAACTTCAGCTTGGCAGAGAAGATGTTTTTCGTTTTATGTGAAAAGTATTCGGTAGAAACTATTTTCATGAGGAAAAATAAGACAAGAAAATTTGTGAAACATCGGTTTTTACTTTTCATTGCAATATTTATCTGTTATCATGTAATATAATTATTTTTGCTAGTATGTTTTCCAATTACTGGTTTCTTTAGAAGAAGATAAATAACTGTAAAGATCTTGTGAACTTGAGTTACTTATTATTGTTTACTCTATCTTGTAATATACAGGGTTAGCCAAAAGTATTGAAACCCTTCCGTTTGTTTTAGGCAGTTTGAGGTAGTTTTAGGTTGGTGTTTTCTAAGGGACCCCAATATATTAATTTATACGTATGGTTGGAATTAAAATCAAATTATAAGTAGCAGGAAATATTTTACTTAGTCAATTAACAACTGAAACTAAACCCTTCTAAACTTGTCTACAAACTCAACACATCAAAATGTTATATACATTAATATTTTGAATAAATGTAAAATACACAGTAATGACTATGGCAAACAATCGTTCTTAGTAGTTTTTTTATAAAATACTTTTTTTGTACAAAGACCAATCTAGTATTTTAATAATGAATATACAGATTCTCAACATTTGAAAAAAAAATTGCTGATGGAAGCGTTATGTAATCGTATCTTATTGTAGCAATCCATTTGAAATAAGTGTCAATGCGCAACTCCTCAGCACAATTTAACTTTTAGGATTAGATAAACAGATATAAATGTATTTAAAAATTACAATTAATGACTTAAGTACGTTATTTAGTACAAATAAATTTAATTGGAAAGAAATATGTTAGTTATAGGTAATTATAACGAAAATGTATTTCGATTATTATGACTAATCTATTCAGTCCTCCAAACGTAGATACACTATTATCACGTTCAGGACATATTTTCTACATTTAATCTAATATAATTATAACGTTTAACCTTTGTTTGTAGGTATTAATCCCTCAGTAAAATAAAAATGGTAAATTCAAATATTTATAAAATAACTATGTCAAAGGCGTTGACTCAAATTTAAACCGCCGTCAGAAATTCCAGGAGTTGAGGATTGTAATTTAATTAGGCGTCCTCTGTCGACCAAACTTTTCCTTGTTTTGTAATTTCACAATTAATTACTGTAAATTAAATATTTAAATTAAAGGGAAAAGATAGAACTTCGTTGCAGTGAAATTAAAGTGACTCTAGTGTTTAGAATGTAGTGATGAATTTCCAAACAGTGGTAAAGTATTAGTTATATCACAAATAAAACTTGGTTGGACATTGGCTGACAATTTTGTTCAAAGGATTTAAGTTTCTTTCAAAACCACGTAAAGACGTTTAGTTTAGTATGTAAATTTTCATTTTATCTATCCACACCAAAGTTAATTAAGAAAAATTATACAACATCAGTATTTTTACAACCACTCGTTTCAAAAACACATTTTTATTATACTGTATAATATATTAGTGTAAATGTTCAAACTCTTATGAAAGGTATGCAAGTGTGTATGGGCACCGAGTTTTGAGTGACGAACTCGTTTTTGATCAGTTATAATCAAAAATTGTAATATGGAATAATACTTTTAAGAGTATGAGGAAGTGATAAGTAAGATGAGTATTATCTGATCACAAGAAAGTTATGTTTCTAGAAAATTAATAACTATTGTAAATAATTTATATAACAATTAAAAACAAATAAATTTAAACTCGATTTAATGATGGTTTAAATCATTATGTCTAGGATGGTTTATAGGCGGGTTTGTTGAATTTTCTTCTTTTATAAGTATTACATAACCATTTACAAGACTTTCTGGATATTTTAAGAGTCAATACTCATAACGTAATATATTTATTTTGTTAAACATAAATACGAATTTGCTCAATTGTTATTAATTTGAAATGTTATATACAATTCGCGCGTATTGACAAAACTTAATGTATACAATAATTATTAGATTCATTTTTCTATAAATATAATTTAATATATGTTACAAGTGTTCGTCTTCATCGCTAGAATTAACATCCCAGATTTGGTATTCATTACATTTATCTATACTTATAAAAGCCAAATACCATTGACTCATTGACTCAAAACAGTTTCTCCAAAACCACGAGGCCTACAAACTCGAAATTTGGCACTAATACTCTTTTTAGGCTCTAGACGCGCACTAAGAAAGGGATTCCAAAAATTCGACATTTTAGGGGGGGTGGTTGGGGGGGTCAAAGTTACTAAATCACGATTTATCAAAACCTACCAAACGGATTGGAATGAAATTTGGTATGTAGCTTTCTCTAGGACCATAGATGCTCGCTAAGAAAGAGTTTCAAAAAATTCGAAATTTTAGGGTTGGTTGGGGAGGGGGTTTAAAGTTACAAAATCACGATTTCTCTAAAACCATCGAACGGATTGGAATGCAATTTGGTATGTAGCTTCCCCTAGGGTCATAGGTGCTCGCTAAGAAAGTTTTTCGTTAAATTCGAAATTTTAGGGGAGGTTTGGGGGTCAAAGTTTCTACAAAATCGATCGAACGGATTGGAATGAAATTTGGTATGTAGCTTCCTCTAGGGCCGTAGGTACACGCTAAGAAAGGGTTTTTAAAAATTCGAAATTTTAGGGGGGTTTGGGGGGTCATAGTTACTAAAAAGAAACACCGAACGGAGTGGAATGAAATTTACTTTGTAGCTTCCTCTAGGGCCCTAGGTGCTCGCTAAGAAAGAGTTTTATTTTTTAATCTAAATTTTAGAGGAGGTTTGGGGCAGTCAAAGTTACTAAAAATCCCCATAAGAAATACATAGTGTAATATATTTATTGACAAATATATTTTTTGTTAATATACTTTTAACTTTGATTTGTCTATCCGTGCAAAGCCGGGTCGGGCCAGCTAGTACAACAATATACTCAACCATTACAATAAGGAATATGCAATAGATTAAATTCATTGAGTAATGCTTATATGCCATTTTGAAGAAATACTGAAATAGTGTTGTGGTATAATTAATTAGTAAGCAAATATGACTGTATTTAAATGAAAGTTGACTTGAGATAAATTTAAATCATCCGGTCCCTAATGTCTAATAAACGGTTTTTAGTAATTGTAAATTTTTAAGTAATACATTACAATATAATTTTATTAATGTATTATTCTTGTATTCCTTAATCAATTTACAATAGACTTAAATTGTCCCCTCTCCATCTACTGTAGTGTTATAAATAACTTATTTAAAAAAAAACTCAACAGATGAAAGAAAACTTACAAGCTCTTGCAAATGACAATAATCAAAGTATCAAAACTAATAATACATAAATAAAATAACTTTTTAAATACATTAAAAAAATCTGACGACTATTGAATAAAAAAAAACTTGTTCAACTAAACCATTTGGAAATTTGAAATAATATTGCTTTGTAGAATGGGGGTGAAAAGAAGGACTTATTCAAAGGAATCTGTGTTATCTCCAATTTAAAAACAAATACGTCAAGTGTCCAACCTTTTCAGGCTGGTCATTAATACCTTTGTTGCATTACTTCTTACGCGGTTGGTTTCTAAATTTCCACTGCACATGTAGTGCAAACTCTATACTACATTTCTATTTAAATAATGGACACTTTCACTCCTGAAGTCGATAAATCAGCAATACCAAATGAAAGCGTCTATTTCAAAATCTAATTGTGTTACTAAATAATCAGTTTTTATCATGAGAATACATTTTTAAACTTCCTGTTAGTTCTAATATGTAGGTGATTATTTTATCTACCTATTTTAAATTTCCTAAAAAATGAAATATTGACAGGCATATGTAAAATGTTCATCACTCTTCAGCAGTAGAGCCAAGTATCGTTTAGTTTGTAAAAGCTGCTATGGATTTGGGTCAGACATATTAAAGAGCTTTAAATTACTCCATCATTTGCTATAAACCTTTTCTTGTAGTCTATTTTGTCTATACAACATTTCTAAAGAGTTTTGGAGATGTTACAGCATTACTTAGAGATGGCCTTCAATAACTTAGAATGGCTCTTTTATTTTTACAACTATTTACGGATTTTTCAATTTTGTTTACGGAGAAATACATTTATAAATCAATTCTAAACTTCATATGTTTACACTTCTATGTATTACCTAAATATAAACTGCCACAGTAACTGGTTCCGAGTAAAAGTTGATTAAACAGTAAAGAATACTTTTTATCTAGTCTTAAATTATAAGAAGCCACACTTCGCCGAATTGAGGCGTGACACTTTGTAATGATTTCACTTTCAATTCATGACATATTAAAATATGATTATCGTCATTATTGCATACGAAAGGCATATACAATTGTGTTCAAGTGAAGCTTTTATTTTATTCCATGTGCTTTTATTTTGAAACGATAAACCAATAATATTGCACATATTGAAACTGTTACAATGAAAGCCAGATTATAGTTATATAACGCATTGAATGTGTCTCATAACCAAGTGTTTTCTCGAGGCATGTCCTTAATGTAAAAGAACAAACTCTTCAGTTCTAACTTTCCCAGTTTCTTTACACTTTCAAAGAAAAACTCTTCAGTTCTAACTTTCCCAGTTCCTTTACATTAATTTTATGTTTTGAAATATCCTTAGCTTGGATATAATACAAGTGCACTTTAAATATGACTTCTAGACGCAGATCTTCCGCTAAAATTAATGAATCTTTGAAGACATTGAACACTTTTGGTTCCTTTGCTTTGCATACTACAGTGCAAGTTGTATGTGCTTTTGATTTGATTTATTATACAAAATGATTGATGTTTATGTCATTTAATTGCTGTTAACAATTTTTTTTCTAGAGTGTTTACTTGGGTTCACTGCTAATGGTTTTTTAGGGAAATTATTTACCTTTCAATCGCTTTACTCCTAGAGATATTGTTTATAAGTCCTGTAGCTGTTTATGAACACCTTAGTAAATTTGTGTTGAAAGTTTTTTTTGTGTCCATGAGTATATTTTAATGAAGCTGACTTATTCTTTTTTGTAATTTAAATATCTGTAATGATATGATTCTTTACGCATACTGATGACGTAGATTTTATTTAGTAACAGGGCAGGCAAAGAAAACAAAACCAAAGACATTTTACTTAAGTGACTTAAGTATATTTTACACAATATATTATCAGCAATACAGCATAGAAATGCAACCAACGCGACGGCTCAGACAGTTATGTGGTCACAGTTTATTTTAAGTTTTCTTGAAACTAATTTTCAAAGTTTACAGCTCAATGTATTTACATTTCAATCTTTAAATCCCACTAGTAAACACGAAGAGGGTGTAAAGCAAGCCTAGTCACCAGGCAGTCAAACTGTTTTATAGACTACAGCGCTAAGAAGAACGCTTATTGTAAATCCATCACTCCCCAAATCAATGCTTTTACCTCCTTTCCAAACTAAAACTTTCTGGCACGTTTCAGTCTTCAGATATTTTTTTTCAGTTGTTTGATTAAACTAAAAACTCAAATGTATGAAACTTTCATAGAAATTTTTCCACTTATCTATCATTGTTATGTGATATAAATGGTAACTGTAAAGACAAAGTTTAAAATGTATAGTTGTTATTACGAGATATGATAACAAACATTAACAAAATTTTTAATGAAACATACTATTTCATTCCCTACTTTTATAATGGTGAGATTGGTTTGTTAACTCGACTGTGCAACTCTTGTTTAGTTTTTAAAGGTCCACTTTCAGCAAAAATGTTATTTTTATACTTTTTTTTAGTTTTCGATAACAAATTGAAGCCAGAAAATTTCTCTATGAGGTTACATAAATAGTTCAATTATTGGTTATTTCTAGTCACACTTGTATTCCCCGATAACATATGCAGGTTTTCTTTTTTAAATAACTCATTAATGGAATTTCTTAAAAGTTTATCTGACAAAAAACTTGCAATCTTCCGATATTAATAGCAAATTGAAAATGTCTTATTTTAACAACTTGCTGTTTTCAAATTCCACATCATTTTAATATAGGCCTAAGATTTATATTAAGTCTTGAAAATTTACGAACTATCCTCAGCTTCCATATTATGTACAAAAAATAAATACCACAATTAAAATATGTTTTCTATCTTTACCAAACATGTATTTTTACCACTAACTTATGTTTCCTTTTCTCAGAAACTACCAGAGATGTCATCTTGAAGTTTAGTTGTCATGCAACGTATATGCATACGAATGGAGCAAAAAACAAGGTTAACATATTCTAAATTTAAAAATAAAAAAACACAATTTTAAATAATACAAATATTATTTTTGATGGAAAAGTTATTCTTGGAGGTTCCATGTTCACAGATCAGAGGTAAAAAAAACCATCTATTACCGCTCCTCGAAGAAGTTATATACTTTGCGTAAATAAATTAAAGTGCTGCCAAAATAATTGTTATACATATTAGTTTACACAATTTCTAATTTGAACTGAAAATATAAACTCTGGCAAAAAATTGTAACATAAATTGTTTTTTCATTAAACTAAAAATGGTAAACATTAAAATTAGGTTATCCTAATAAATATTTCCTAGTTAATGTAATATTAACTTCAGAATTTCAGCATGAAAAAGCATCAAATTAATATTAATTCACTGATAACATGGCTAATAGAAGCAATAATGCATAAACCAAATCCTTTAACCGAAGACGTCAAAGCGTAAAGTCGCGTTAGCTGATGAAAGAGAATTTGTGTTTAGTTTAATATCCAATTAGTGTTTTTATTCATAAACGTAATATCTGAATTATATGTTTCAAAATTGTAAAGGAACATTCCTGATACGAACATATCTCTTGATGTTAGGGCAAAAGGGATGGAAGAGAATATTAGTTCAAGACATAAAGGGATCTTAAATACACTGAAAGCATGGAACATTAACTTCTCACACACTTAGTTTTCACAAGATGCTTATTATCTAAACAACTGTAGCCTACTCGTAGTTCAATTTGAAAATTTAACCACTTTTACCAGATGATTTAAACTGCATTGATTTGGTCACTAGGCCCTACATATCTCTTCAACTTTACAATTTCATCCCTTTCAGTTAAAACTTAAATAACTAATCGCAATCTTACTTAAAAGAATAAATATTTACGTAAATATTAAAATTTTAGCTAAAAATACAACTTTTATCCATTTCACAGACCACGGATAACCTTACTCTTTTATCCGGTTGGGGTACTTCACCTTGGTTTAGTTCCATTTCTGTTTGTTGGTAAATAATTAACTTCAACATCAAGTTCACCAACACCAAAACTATCTATAGACTGTTAAATATAATCCGAATTGGAACTTTCACAGATTGTTTTTATCTACTTCAATGACACGAACAACATTACCGATCTGTCCCACCTCCACGTTTCTTGTTGACTTGACTCAACAGTTTAAAAATTGTCTTCCATTTTTTTTTAAATAACTCAAAATAATCAAGTCCTATAAAATCGAGTGTAAATACGTGCGTAACAAAAAAATATAACAGCTAATTTCACCCATCATTTCTAATACTTAAAACAACCTAGAGTAGACTATACTTCGGGGTTATGTTTACAACTTCAATCGATAATTCTTGTAAAGTTTATTTTCTTAAAATATGAGTTAAAGAACTAAAGAACTAAACTATAATACAACATAAGATTTGCTTTGAGGTTATAAAATGAATATTGATACAATCTTTTACTATCAAAATATTCATTTATACAAGTTTAAAGATGAAATACTCGTTCGTTTAACTTCAAAACATTTGTACATCTTCGTATAACATAAACATATTCGATTATTAATTTCTTTATTATGATATAAATAACGTCTAAATCATTTGATCTATCAATATGAAGTTAGAAATCAATTAAAAGTTAATATTTGTATCTTCATTTATAATAATGAATATAAATACATTTTAACAAATAGGCCTACTGTTTTATCATCCTTATAAACATTTACCTAGTTCAAAATCCCCGCCAGCATAGGTAGGACTAGTTTAAGTCTGTTGTTTTAAACAGATCGGCAAAGACCGTGTTAAGCATAAAAACTAACAAAAATGGTTTTAAGTTGTAAAGGTGGTGTTTTCTGGTGTACAAACAACTTAGTTTTAAACTATTAGTAAAGTTACTATGAAAAGCAAAGCAACAAGTAAGTAAAAGTTTTCTCTTCGTGGATTTATTACTTACAGTCGAGCAGCTGAGTGAACCAGCTAACCTTCTGTCTTATCCAGTCTAACGTTATTTCAAAACATAATTATTTGTAAAGAAACTTTTAAAAGTTAAACACAGTAGGGTTCTCTTTTACTTTAGACGGGATTGACTTTGCCTCGAACTGATGCATTGCTACACATTCACATCATTATTGGTCTTTATAGTTTGACGTGCATTGTTCACTGATTTAAAGAGTGCAATATACTTGTTGCCTTTTTGAAATGTAGGCTTATAAAACGAAAGGACACACTTAACAGAAAAGCAACTTTAAGATCTTGTCTATTAAATAAAAGGGAGAATCCTATTTAAAACCCCATGACATTTAAGACCCCATGACAAGGGGTCTACAGTATTTGTTTTTTAGTTGTAACTTCAGAAATATTAAATTTTTTACGAAAATGTTTAAAATTATTTATCTTATGAATCGCTTATCAGTGCTATAAAACTAATATAATTTTTTTAAAGCATGAAACAAAATATAAAAGTTTTATGTTTTTTTTTTATTAACTACAACCAATAGACCCGATTTTATTTGTAGTCGTTATGATTTACCATAGCTAGTGAAATTTTGTGATGAGTGTACTTTCTTACATTTGTTTCAACAAAATTTTTATAAAATTAATTTCAGGATTATACAAGATCCTATATCTTTAGTATTTGAAATGACAATATCGGTCAATTAATGTCACATTTAGGGTTCTCAAATCAGAACCTGTTTGGCTTTCAAACTTTATCGGAAACTTATCATAGTCCAATAAATTTAAAACATTTTCTTTATATCGTTTCTAGTGAAATTTAGTTTTAAAACAACGCTATTATACATTGTACAACCTATCAACTAATATAAAAGTGAGTGTATGTACGTTTGTGAGTAACTTATAATAATAAAGCTGATTTCACCCATTATCTTGCGACGACAGCCTCACTCGGCTACCTATTTTACCCTACTCCCGCGGCCTTCGCAAGAAATACCATACCGCAATCACTCGACTCCTGATTACGCCTATGATCTTTCTTACTCTTTCCTATTACGTTAATACGAACATATTAATAAAGAAATACATTTTATATTATTTTAGCTTATGCTAACATACTTGAGACCTCTGCCCGGGGTAGTGCCATTTGGAAAAGGGCTTACCTTGACTATTTGTACACTCTGATTTTTCTTCTTAATAATTAATTATTTAAATTTCGGCTTTAAGTTAAATTTCATATACATATATTTTACAAAATTAAATTTATAACAGATCAGGATATCTTTAGAGATTTGATTACACTAAAATAAACAAAATTTTAAATAATTCGACCACGCAGCTGAACCGCTGACGTGAGTTGAGCAAACTTCCAAAATTAACTTTATAGGCCTATGTGTTAGGGTCTCAACCAACAATTTGGGAAATAGGTCTATTCCCGACGGTGCTGAATCCGCATATTGGGAGTATCTTCAAAACACAAAGCATTGCGTGCTTCGCACGCCATTCCGCATATTGGGAGTATGTTCAACACACAAAGCATTGGGAGTATCTTCAATATACAGTGCAATATATATAAATATGTATATATGTGTTCGCACTCTAGCGGCCGCATTTTAAGTCCGATATGGTTCAAATTTGGTACACATTGCCACGCGCAAACCTCTCTTTTTCGGGATCGCAGGGTTTTCGCCCCACGTTCGGGAGCCACTTGCCACGCGCAAACCTCCCTACCCTTTAAATTTATTCAATAAACACAACCTTTTGTTGTTAACTTTAACACTTTCCCTCATCAAATAACACCCAAGTGTTTTCAGGCCTTATTTGACGTTGTTCCGTTGTACTACCTACCCCGTTAGAACAATTTGAGAGGTTTGGCGAGGGCAAGAAAAGGAAAACTTTTTGTTTCCTATTCTTAAGTTTTTTAAATTTAAACTAGTTAGACCTTTTTGTCTTTTGTGTAGTACACTAGCTCAATTCTAGACTCTTTTTCGGGATCGTTCCCTTTGGAGTTAAATTTGTAGTGATCCGTGAATAACTCACTTGCTGACTTAATTACACTAGAGCACTGAATGGTTTTAGGATTAATTTGATTGGATTTGTAAATTATATATTCAAAAATTTTCTACTGAAAACTCAAAAACGATTTATTAATTAACATAAATCCATTAACTTTGAAACAACAAATTATTATTTTCAAAAACACAATGAAGTTTATTTTATTAATCTTTAACTTATAATTACATATATTTAAAAGTAGCAAAGTGATTAATTAATTTATTAATTAAAATTTGTATATTAATGATTATATTATTTACATACGACGATTTGCCATTGTGAGTAATGAAATTTACTAAATGAGTTTACTTTATTCAATTTCCCCAGAATCTACTTGAATTTATTTATTTAGTTTATTTTAATTTATTTATTATTTTGTAAAAAAGGGATTTATTTAAAATTATAAGTAACAATGATCGTTTGCCACTTACAGAACACAAGAAGTTCGACGCGTAATTCCTTTTGTTGATTTCCAGCGATTTAAAGTTGTTCTCCTTGGTCCCCAGAATGGTTTCTTCGGCTTACAGTTGTCTTCTCCTAGACTTAATTAAAGTTGTCCTCTCCCAGTTGATTGTAGTATCTTTTGGCAAGATAGGCCGTTTATATGGATATTCTTCTCCCGAAATTATCACGACCCGACTTAGCTTTAGGCCGGAGCTAGAAACGTAACGCACACCGAGAACTGATCGCCCTTTGACTTTCTCTAAGTACCCTCGGAGCTTGGTCAGATGTCTACTCGTCGGCGTTCCGTGCTAAACTGATGTTAAAGGGGATGCAGGCTTCTATCGTCGACTTTTTACTTGTCAAACCAGCATCTTCCTCTATGTAACAAGAAATCCTGGTTTCTTGCTTTAGAAATATATTTTTTGGTCTTAATATATTTCCTGATTTATTTGATGAATTTTAGTGCCTTTATTTCCCATTGATTAGGCCTAATTTAATTATTATCTTCATTTATTGAATTACAATGTTTTGCTCTTCGTAGTGGATCCGGTGACGTCACTTCCCCTCGCAGCCTGGGCCTTGTGTGCCTGTATGAACTTGTCGATTGACAATTTTTGCATTGATTTCACCCAAACTCTATAACTTCTTTTTGCGTGGTCGGATTTTGATTCTGTTGACTTCTATGGATTGGTTGACGTTTTCTGGTTTCCCTGGAATTCGAATGGTGTTTCTACTCCTCTTCCTTCTTGAGTTATAGACTTCGTTAGTTTTGCTTAAATTTTGAAATTTATTTCCTGTAAATTTGAAATTTTCCATTTTTTCTTGCTTGTATCCTCTTTGGTTGGTCTTGAAACGCGTAAATCTGGTGTTGGTTTTTTGATAGCTTGTTTGGTTGTCTAGTTATTCAGCTTGATGTTACTCTAATTGGCTTCGTTTGGTTTTCGGCGTCTCATTCCCCCCCTTTAAAGCTCTTTTCATATCTCACATGGCATTACAATTTATTACACACATATATACCCTATTTTATCAATATTTCCCTTTAATTAATCTCCCTTGTATTTATTATGAATTAATAAAAATTTTTATTAATTTATTTTATCTTTACAAAACTATTTATTTATTTATATTGAACTTTGGCTTGATTATGCCCTATTATTGACTCTATTAAATGCTATTTTTTATGATTTAATTACATTTGAACTTTATGAGTTATTGGCCTTTTTATGCCCAAGAATGACTTTACACTTTATTTTTAAGCTATAAAACTTTATAACTTTATATTTTTTATTACTTTATTTTCTTAACCCTTTTTAACTCTACAAATTACTCTACTTTGTTTTTGGATTTTATTCAAATTCTGCAAAATCGATTTGTTTACGCTTACATTTTTGTCTATAACTTTTTAACAAATTATCATAACAAAATTATTTTTATTACTCCTTACTTATTTAACTCTCCTTTCAACATAAATCTAATAATAACAACTTTTTTTTATAAAATTACAAACCCCAATCTTTTTAATGTTATTTCATTTCTACCAAATTTAGACAAGACTGGACAAGTCAATTCCTGTCAGGTCCTGCAAGGTTTTGGCTTGGTCTTGTCGCTAATGCATACGTCATAGTCTGCACTTATTTAACTAACACAATTTCAAAAACTATTACTAAATACTATTTTCACATTGGAAACTACTTTTTTATCTTCATTTTGGGCTTTTTTGACACCCTTTGGCTTTAATCCTTTGTTATCTTGACTTTGAATTTATTTTAATTAATGTAATTAATTAACCCCAATTGGATCGGTCGATTGGCCGTTCCAACATGTTGGTTGTCTACGTCGCTCGGACGAGTTCGTTAGCCAAAAAAATCAAACAATATGAAGCACGTTTTTTGACCGGAACTAACTATTGTTTGAAATTTTTTATACGAGAATGAATTTGTTTTTTGAGTTTTTTCTACGAATATAAATGATGTTATTCTGCACATTTTCTTTTTTTTACATTTCCTTATAGCTCACTTGGTTCCCCCAAAATCGATCAAAATGTAAAATACCATATACCATAGAAGTACCCGGTTCAAAGCCATGTGGTGGATTCTACCATGGGGTTGGCGTGCGAAGCACGCACTGCATTGTGTATTGAAGATACTCCCAATGCGATGGTTGGCGTGCGAAGCACGCAATGTTTTATGTGTTGAAGATACTCCCAATATTCGGAAAGGCGTGCGAACCGTTTTGCAGCTATTCAGCACCGTCGTGAATAGACCTATTTCAAAAATTGTTGGTTGAAACCCAATAAACTTAATTTTGGAAATTTGCTCAACTCACGTCAGCGTTTCAGCTGCGTGGTCGAATTATTTCTGTTGTCTTCGGCACCAGGGTTTCAACTCGTTGATTGGCTAACACTTCGATTTCCCTGTTTATTGGCCCTGATGATTTCTGGTCCTAGGTGCATCCTCCCTGGGGTGAATGTTGACGGCTAACTTAATCTCTCGAAGTTTCTTCACTCTGACAGGTCATAGATTGCTGACGGTAGAGTAAGATTCTGTCTGATATACTGGAATTTCTATAAGTTCTTTGTTATTTTTCATTTAGTTTTGCAGAACTGTTTGGTAAGCTACTTGATGTTCACGCTACTAGGTTAAAATACGGAATTAATTATTTGAAAAGTTTTAATTGGCGTCTCTATCAGTTTTATATTAAAACTATTGCATGATTGTAGTTTAATGTAAACTTTCAAATGTTAAGCTAATGCGTTACTGGCTCGACTTTATAAATTAATATCTTTTTTCATGCTAAGCGACGTGCGTTCAGCTCGCTGATTTC